>CATQFL010000190.1:70000-71927 GCA_956483635.1 Panzeria rudis
ACATACATACATACATACATACATACATACATACATACATACATACATACATACATACATACATACATACATACATACATACATACATACATACATACATACATACATACATACATACATACATACATACATACATACATACATACATACATACATACATACATACATACATACATACATACATACATACATACATACATACATACATACATACATACATACATACATACATACATACATACATACATACATACATACATACATACATACATACATACATACATACATACATACATACATACATACATACATACATACATACATACATACATACATACATACATACATACATACATACATACATACATACATACATACATACATACATACATACATACATACATACATACATACATACATACATACATACATACATACATACATACATACATACATACATACATACATACATACATACATACATACATACATACATACATACATACATACATACATACATACATACATACATACATACATACATACATACATACATACATACATACATACATACATACATACATACATACATACATACATACATACATACATACATACATACATACATACATACATACATACATACATACATACATACATACATACATACATACATACATACATACATACATACATACATACATACATACATACATACATACATACATACATACATACATACATACATACATACATACATACATACATACATACATACATACATACATACATACATACATACATACATACATACATACATACATACATACATACATACATACATACATACATACATACATACATACATACATACATACATACATACATACATACATACATACATACATACATACATACATACATACATACATACATACATACATACATACATACATACATACATACATACATACATACATACATACATACATACATACATACATACATACATACATACATACATACATACATACATACATACATACATACATACATACATACATACATACATACATACATACATACATACATACATACATACATACATACATACATACATACATACATACATACATACATACATACATACATACATACATACATACATACATACATACATACATACATACATACATACATACATACATACATACATACATACATACATACATACATACATACATACATACATACATACATACATACATACATACATACATACATACATACATACATACATACATACATACATACATACATACATACATACATACATACATACATACATACATACATACATACATACATACATACATACATACATACATACATACATACATACATACATACATACATACATACATACATACATACATACATACATACATACATACATACATACATACATACATACATACATACATACATACATACATACATACATACATACATACATACATACATACATACATACATACATACATACATACATACATACATACATACATACATACATACATACATACATACATACATACATACATACATACATACATACATACATACATACATACATACATACATACATACATACATACATACATACATACATACATACATACATACATACATACATACATACATACATACATACATACATACATACATACATACATACATACATACATACATACATACATACATACATACATACATACATACATACATACATACATACATACATACATACATACATACATACATACATACATACATACATACATACATACATACATACATACATACATACATACATACATACATACATACATACATACATACATACATACATACATACATACATACA
>CATQFL010000191.1:0-15286 GCA_956483635.1 Panzeria rudis
TGTCTCCACTAGCAATAACATAATTTTGACAACAGCTGTAATATATGTTAACATATTTATTGCTAGTCGAAACAAGGGGTTATATTGGAGCAAAAATTAATTTGAAAATTTCTAAAGTTGGTTTTTTTTTTTCATACAAATGCTTCACCAAACAAACGCATAGAAAGTCAAACAAACGTTGCTTTGCCTTCCAACAATTTTAAAATTTTTATGAAAAATAAAAGAAGTTTATAAAATATTTGAAATTTTGTTTTTGTTCTCCATATAAATTGGTGAGGTGATTTACACAATTAGGACCAAAATCTATTTAATGGAATTATATCTGCTGTTCTGTAAACAGAGTTCTGTTCTATAAACAGAGTTGATTTAAAAACGCTCGATCTAGAGAAATTAAATCCACTAATAGCAATTTTTTCAGAGTTTCACAGTTTCATATACGTATTTATTTTAGAGCTTAAAATGTCATATCTAAAATAAATTTACTATATACGATTTATAATACATTAATGAGGGTATTATTTATTTTTGGAAAACGATAAATTTACTCGGATTCGGCTTACAGAACAGAGCCGATAGTTACATATTCGGTTAATACTACATTTTAATTAAGATGCTGGTATTTGGTTATCATCAAATCGGCGCACGTACCTATAACGATCCATACTTTATTTTGGAGTCATATAGAAATTTCAAACGAAATGACAAAATTTTCCAGTACATACATAGCTCAGTATGTCGTCATAAATCAATCATCAAAATCACCAGATTTATGTTGCATCGATGTACGTTTTTATTTGATTTAGCATGATCTAGTGTGTCATATAGGGAGCATTTGCAATATTTCATAAAATTCTTTATCGGCTTTCTTATCATGTAACACCCATGTTGTCAACAATATCCATGAGCTTGAGAAAATACACCTGCTCCCATTTTTACACAGTACGTACGTACAGAAAAATCTTTTAACAAAGTATTTGATCCTCTAAAACCATGAAAACGACATCTATATATGATTTTATTAAGAAATATGCAATTGGTTTTGTTAGATGTTTTTTTGCAAATAAAACGTTAATCAGGCCATTTGCGTCAACACCTTTACTTTTAAACAGCACGTACGCATGATCATGGTATGCATACATATCAAATTCTGTCTATGTTAAAAAGAAGATACGACTTCAAATATGACAACTTATTATTATCAATCGTGTTATTTCAAAAATTCTTTAAAATGGCCATGCAAAAACAGGATTATGTATGAAATCGCCTCCCAGCAAAAATCGCTAGATTTCTCGCTAATAGCTAAAACGTTTTTTTACCCGCTAAACAGCTTTCAAAATCGCTAGATTTGACGGGAAAATCGCTAAGCAAACATCGTCACTACATGCATGCACGGATGTGAACATTGGTTTAATGATTAATAATGCAACAAAACTCAAGGGGAAATCACCCTTCGTTGAAAACTGCTATTGCATACCTTGCAGGTCATGCAAGTCTAGGATATATGCTACAATATGCAGCACAACAAGAACAAAATATAAGAAACTAACATTTCCTACACAGTAGCAGATATGCAATACTAAAAACTGTAGGAAAGTTGTCTAGCATATATGCAATTAGCAAAATTACTCAGAGAGTGTATAAAATATAAACATGAAAATAAAATACAAACTTAAGCTGAAAGTCCATAACACACGTTTCGTGAGTTGCGCGTTTTGTCTGTTTCATACATTAAACGGCTTTCTAAATTCAAGTTACGTGCAACGCTTTTTGTGCGCCAATGTTTATGTTTTGATCAGCTGTAGTGTAAATATTTTTATCAAATAAAAATAATTTTTGCAAAAATGTTAATTGAAATGTTAAAAGAATTTGTGGAATTTATTGGATTCATAAATATAATATTTTGTGCAACAAGGGCATACTCAAAGCTCCAAAATAAAACGAGACGGTTTTGGGTGCGTTCCTTGTATTTGGAACGGGAAGTGAGAGGTTTTTGGAACTCAGTGAGAGCTATTCCAACAGATTGTCGACTCTTCTTGACTTTAATGTAAACTTAATTGTGTCAGTACAGTATTGAATAAAGTATATAGATAAATTGATAAAATTAATAAACATAACATAAACAGTCATTTTAATGTAGTTTATTCTTGAAAACATTTGTAAACTCTATTGCGATAGCGTTTTTTTATTAGACTTCTTTAAAAAAAAAAAATTAAAAAATAATCCACCATACAAACATATTTATCGATAACATTGAAAATATAATATAATTTGTCATCCCTGGCTATCAAAAACAGCTGTCATTTTTTCATGGCGCATGCGACGCATACAAAAGTAAAAAGTAAACCTACTTTTCGCGTCAAGCGTTTTACGCTTTGTGCTATGTAACTCGTCACATACATTTACACATATACCATATTTACACTATGCAACTTTGTTGCATGCAACTCTCTTTTTTCAGTGAGAAAAACAGAGAAGAAATACAAAATGTGTACATTTCTATTTCAACACTCTCACTTAAAATGAAAATTGCATGCAACAAAGTTGCATAGTGTAAATATGATAATATTCTACTTTTTTGACAGCCTCTTATAACGCGTTACCGTGTGTAACGCGTGTTATGGACTTTCAGCTTTATAGTTGGCTTCAACAAGAAAAGTAAACAAAGTTAGTTTGTGTGTGTACGTTTATATTATTTGTTCATTTATTTTATGTATTTAAATATCAAATGTATGCATCTTTAATCAATGTTAGTTCAGAATCAATCTACAAATAATAAATTTAGAAAAAATTAAAAGTAGTTTTTTATTGTACATTTGAAAATTTACATAGTTATACATAATACATATGTATATGTATGTATTTCCTACATGTTTGAAGAAGACACTCATTCTTTGTAGCAGAAAATGATAGTTTATATCCTAGAAGTTCTAATATGCCACCAAGAGTGATTTCCGCTTCAATGTTTGATTAAACTTTAATCAAACATTGAGTTTTGTTGCATTATAAAATGGGAATCAGGGATGGTAAATGAGATTTTAAAATTGTATCAATGTTTTTATAAAATTGTACTTTTTTGGACCTAATTGTACTAAAACCGATTTTTGAAACCAGCAACATATATTAAATATATAAAATATATCACTTTTATTTTTATTTGTGGCAGAAAGGAAAGTGTGCTTAAGTTGGATTTAGCGATTACAGTTTCTAATCGAAAATAACTCATGAGTTTGGCTATATCCTCAATAAAGCTCGAAATACATATTGCATTTTACTACATATAATTCAAATAAATTTATAATAATTTTTTTTTTGCAGACTACGCAATATTGCAGAGACTAAGTTTTAAGAGCTAGCCTTATCTGACTGCTTTAAATATTAGTCCTTTTAAGTCGAACGTTGTTCTCAATACTTCGCAAAATTTTAGCTTAATTCAGATGAAATGTTTCTTATAAGCGAGTGGATGAAAGGTATAAAATATGTTATCACAATGAAATAGCTGCAATAACAAGATTTTCTAAAAATTGGAAAAATTTATTAATTCTACTAAAAAAGATATTGGTGTACCATTGTACTTTTGAAGTTCGATTTCTACCAAAAATGGTACAATTGTGCCAATTTTGACATCCCTGATGGGAATACAAATTTTAATGTATGATGTGAGTAAAGCATGTTCGGCAATCGGCTCACACATACATATTTAATTGAAGCATTTACCACTATGATGTTTATTTTACACAACGCAGACTTTTTTGCCTTATTACCTGTGAATAACAATTTCAATGCATGATGAAATCATCAAAATCTTATGATTTTGCCTTTCTCTGTTTTACACATTGAAATATACAAAACAAAACGAGCAAACGTTTCGTTTAGTTTATTTTCGTACTCTGGTTATAATAGTCAAGAGCTTTCATTTAATAACCATATTGAGGGAGCTGACAATATATATATGGATGAATATAGTTCCTCAACGATTATTGAGTGAAGTTGATTTAAACAAATTCCAAAAAGCAATAGAATTAGCAAATGCAGTGGAAATAACAACAACGAACGTAGCATTGATCAAAGAGGAAGATGAAAACATTAATGCGTTGAAGAAAAAAGTTCATGGAACGTCAAGAAAAGGGGAGCAAGCAGAACAACAAAGCAGCACAGTCAACAACAACTCAAATGGTAGCTACAACAAACTAGCGGGTAACGGGAAGCAAAATTTTTATAAAAATGTGATTTGCTTTAATTGTGGTAAGCAAGGCCACATGCAAAAGTTTTGTAAGAAAAAGAGAGGACAACCGAAAATTAAGAGTTTGGAAGACGAAAATGAAGAAGAGGAGCAACTGTGTAATTATATAAATAACATAACATCTCTAAAAATTAAACCTTTAAAAGTGAAATTAGGTATTGAGAATATTGATGTGGAATTTGAAGTAGATACAGGGGCGTTACCGTGATTCATAAGGGAGATTTTTACAAGTAATTTTGCAAAATATAAACTTTTAAAGGATGAATTTTCTATAAAACTAATTTCTTGAGATAGAGTTAAAACGCTTGGAGAATTTACGGTTAAGGTAAATTTTAAACGTTGTAATTTTAATCTAAAACTAATCGTTTTAAATACAGAAATGTATTTTTACCCATTATTGGGTAGGAATTGGATGGATGTAATATTTTGTGGTTGGAAAATTTTTTTTACTGAGTATGAGTATTGTAACGTTAATTTGGCTATAACTGATTCTGAATTGAAACTGAATAAAATGAAATTTTTAGAAAAGTATAATTCGATTTTTACTAAATCAAACGATTCTGTTATAAGAACTTTTAAAGCGGAAATTGTATTGAAAAATGATTCATACCCAATTTTTTGCAAAGCAAACACCGTTCCGTATGGCCTAAAGGCTAAGATTGAAAACGAACTCAACAGATTGTGCGATGACGGAGTGTTAGTTCCTGTTACGAGAAGCAATTGGGCCAGTCCATTGGTAATTGTCTATAAAGGGGATGGGTCAATTCGACTTTGCGCAGATTGTAAAAGAACTGTAAACAAATTTGTAGAGATGGAACACAGCGCAATACCACGTATAGATGATATATTGGCATCTATGGCAGGATGGAAAGTATTTACCAAACTAGATTTGACGGGGCTTATTTACAGGATTAGTTTTTGCCCTCAAAACAGCACCCCAGATATTTTGTTCAATAATCGATCAGATTTTACGAAATATTGAAAATGTTCAAGTTTATTTTGATGATATAGTTATTGGAGGTAAATCGGAAGATGATTGCAAAGTCAATCTTATACGGGTCTTAGATAGGTTGTTAGAATACAATGTAAAGGTAAATTTGGAAAAGTGCGAATTTTTTAGATCGGAAATTGATTATTTAGGGCATCGAATAAATGAAATTGGTATAACACCAAGCCCTCAGAAGGTGGATGCCGTTGTTAATGCTCCAGAACCAAGCAACAAAACTCAATTGAAGTCATACTTGGGGATGATTAACTATTATAATAAATGTATTCCTAATTTGTCTGGCGAACTTCATTGCTTATATGAGTTGACAAAGGAAAACGTAAAGTGGGCATGGGGAAAAGAGCATAGGGAAAGTTTTCAACGCAGTAAGCGATTGGTTAATAACATAAATATATTAACACACTATGATCCTACAAAGAAAATCATTGTGTCCGCAGATGCAAGTCCATATGGGGTAGGTGGGGTATTGTCTCATGTTATTGATGGTGTGGAACGTCCAGTGATGTTTGCATCAAGCACGTTGAGTGCTGCAGAACGTAACTATTCCCAGCTCCATAGAGAGGCACTAGCCATTATATTTGCGGTAAAAAAAATTCCACAAATATATTTTTGGGTTTAATTTTACTATACACAGTGATCATAAGCCTTTACGGGCAATTTTTGGTGAGAGAAAAGATATTTCGGGTGTGGCAGCAAATCGTCTTCAGAGGTGGGCTATTTTCTTATCAATGTATTCATATGACATTAAATATAAAAGGGCAAAGGATATGGCTAATGCAGATGCATTATCAAGATTGCCAATGGGTTATAAAACAGGTATTGAATATGATAGCATAAACAGTTTGAGCACTTCAACTTTTCCATTGAGTGCGGAAGAGGTAAAAGAGTCGATGAAAAATGACTCGTGTATGACAGAAATTTATAATTCTATTATAACAGGCAAGTGGCCAACAGAAAAGACAGGAGAGCTACAAAAATATTATTTAAAAAGAGATGCACTTGCTACAGAAAATGGATTGCGAAAATCACTGTTGGAGCTAAAAGAGGCCGGTATATCTTTACAACTAAGAATTGACCGATTCTTATTAAAGTATAGAACAACTACGACCTCTTTAACTGGCTTAACACCTGGAGAAATTATTTTTCAATACAAACCACGAACATTACTTAATGTGTTAAATTCTAATAAATTGACTGTTACAGCGGAAACCAATTCAAAATCAGTTAAACCAAATGTGGGAATTAAACACGGTTCAGCAGCTTATCAGAATAAAGTAGTACAATTCGATGTTGGGGAGGAAGTATGGTACAGAAATGTTTTTTCCAATTTTGTTAAATGGGTAAAGGGAAAGGTTATTAGAAAACTAAGTAGTTACAGGTACCTGGTTTTAGTCAATGGAATACAAAAACAGGCACATACGGATCAAATGAGAAAGAATACAAATTTGGATAAAACTTTGGTTGAAACTCGTAAAGACTTAAATAAAACGACTACAGAAATTCAAAGCAGTATTACTGATTCGACTACAGAAATTCAAAGTGATATTACTGAGGAAGAGGGGCAATTGTTACTCGAAGTATGGCTAAGAAGACTAAAATTATAGGTGGGAAATGATTTTATTTAAGTTGGGAGAAATGATGTGTATTTAACATAAAGTTCTCGTAATAAATAAGTTCTCACTTAGTGTTCTCTTAGTTATATTATTCATAAGTTCATGTTTATAATTATGTAAAGTCAGTCTTCAACTAGCGTTAAACCACGTCGTCTGTTTATACTTATCAGTACTGGCCTCCATTTTGGAGTTGGTAGTTTATCATTGCGTGCTGTATTCTACTAGTCAAACCCTTTCATTTGATATCCAGATTGAGGTTTATTTATAATACTGAATCGTAACATCATCAGATCAATGGGTCATGAAAATTAAATGTGCTCATCAAATTTCAGGCTAGTCGGTCAACAGGAACGGGATAAAACTAAATATTAATTTTTATGAGCGTGGCGCCGCCCACTTTTTAACACTAAATTGTATTGCCATGAAAGGTAAAGCTGCTTACCAAATTTCAGATCAATCGGTCAAGAGAAAGGGGATAAAAGTCTATACAGTACTTTTCGTTTATAGTCACTACCACTTATAGTCACATTATCGATATAGTATTTATTCTGTATTTATTGCTTCCATTACAAAATTTCATAGAAAATAATCACGTTATAGTCCAATTAGCGATATAAGCACATTTGGCATATATGCCATCTATCTTTGGTTCACAAAAACAGAAATGCTTACATACAATTTGCGTTATAGTCACAATCAAAAAAATTTACTAAATTGTTTAGTTATTGAAGCCACAAACTATTTAAAAAATTACTATGAAAGCATTGAATAGTTTAGTATTCCTGTCATTAACTCTTCACTAGAAGAAAATATTACTTTTAGTCTTTTCTACCTGGGATGAAATACCTTGTTATTAGCTTTTGTATACGAATTTGGTTATATGCCTCCGACTGGCATATATGAAAATTAGGCTTATAGTCAAATTAGCGATATAGTCCACAATTTGCGTGCAACTAAATGTTGTGACTATAAGCGAAAAGTACTGTATTACTTTTTATGGGAGTGGCGCACCCCACTTTTATAGTCTTAAAATTGTATTGTCTGTCACCAAAAGCAAAGGTGTTTACCAAATTTTAGATCAATCGGTTAACAGGAAGGGTCTAAAACTGAGTATTACTTGTTATGGGCGGTACGCCACCCACTTTTTTTATTACAAAATTGTAAAGTCATCGTAAGTAAAGGTGACCACAAAATCTCTAAAGCTAAATATTACTTTTTATGCACGTGCCACAACCCACTTTTGTAATCACAACATTGAGTTGTCGTCATAAGTAAAGGCGCTTACAAAATTTCTGATCAATTGGTCAACAGGAAGGGGGGTAAATTTTCATTAGTAAATTCGAACCAAACGCCACAAACACGATAAGCTAGAGAAACTCATTAAAAATAAAACCATTTAAAAGATAATCCCTAAAGTATGCTTCGAAATTTTACGCACCCAAAATATTAAAAGCTTTCAAAATTAGCTTTATTGTTAATTTTTTTTCACTTTTCACAAAAAAAGCTCAAATGGCAATTGAATTTGACAGCTTGTGTTAAAAGATTATTGCTCAGCAATGTATTTTAACATTTGTTGCTGAATATGTATTTGAACACATGTTCATATGGTCCACACGCAAATATCTTGTGTCGGCAATCGAATTTGACGGATGCCACGGCAATAATTGCCAAACTTATCGCTCGTGTGGTCGGGGTGTTAAGGGATGTACGTAGTCTTCAGCGATGCCAGAATGAAGATAATCAAAATAAGATTTGAAGATCTTTTTCCCAACATGAAGATTTCTTTGATTTTTTATGATTTTACAAAATAAACAATATAACATTCAGTTGAATCGGCTCATAGTTTTGTAAAATTGTATAGAAAGAAGTCAGAATTTTTATCGTTTGGCACTAGAAATTTCTTTCTGCGCTGAAGTTTCACGACGATTTTGAAGAAGCTTCTTTGAAGTCAATAAAAAGAAAAAACCAAACAACCAAGGACAAAATTTAAAAGTTGCGTTTAATTAGTCACAAATTGTTACCAAGTTGCATTCACTGAGTCTAAAATGTAAAGATTTGAGTTCTTGCAATAATCGAGGTTGCGCTCACTGATGGTTGCAGTAACCGAGGGCGCGCTGTACATATATTTGATTTTATAAATAAATGTACAATGATTTATCATGACAAAAGTCAAACTTTATGTTGAAAAATAATGTTTTTTATGTTAGCTGTTTTTCATGTATGGCCATGATAAAAACATATCAGGTATAGACATAGGGTTACATACATAACTAATGTATTGTAAGAAATTCAATATTTGACATATTGTCATAATTTTATTTTAAATGAAATTTATTTGCTGGTGTTTAAGCATTGTCTATATCCATTTTATTGGTGCTTTACCAAATCGTCAGTAGAATTCAAACATACTTTTGAACAGTTACAAACACCTTATCTTATGTACAAACTTTCAAAACCCATTTCAGAATTTTGTATAAGTTTCAAAGATTACTGTGCTTATTTTTGGAAATCATTTAAATATTTGTAAATTCTCAAATGTATGAAATAATACCATATGGCGTTATTTCTCAATTGATTGAGAAATAAAGCCATTATGGTGTTATTTCTCCTACAGCTCAGTAGTATTTGAAGCATTAAGAAATACGCCATATGGCGTTATTTCTCAATTGATTGTGAAATAAGGCTATATGGCCTTATTGCATATGGCTTTCTTGCACTGCACTTGTTTGAAATCTACTGACGATTTGGTAAAGCACCAATGAAATGCATATAGACAATGCTTAAAGACCAGCAAATAAATTTCATTTAATATATTATAATTTTAATATAAGTAACCTGTTTGAATTGAATTTTGTGTTTCGATGTTTACATATTAATTTTTATGTTTTTATATACATACATATGTACATAGGTATATGTATAGCAACTTTATTATAATAGCAATCATGAATTATATTTATATTACACATAACAATTTTTTTGAAGATTTTTTTCTAAAATGAAGATTTTTTTTCGAAGAATGAAGATTTTTCCCCGAAAATTTCTGGCACCACTGTTAGTGATGTTTTTTATTATTAGTTTTTTATTATTAGTGTTATTTTTATATATTAGTGTGTAAACTTGCACGGCAATTTATAAATATTCCATATATTTCACTTTTAATACTTTTGTATTTATATAAATTTTATACATTTAATGTGCAAATAATTAAAAAAAATTATTAAATATTTTTTTATATCCTTTTTTCTATAAAAACAAACAAATTTATGCAGAAACCACTACATACATACTAAATTTGAAAGCGTGTGGCCTAACATGATTGCTCTGTCTTGTGTTTGAACTAAAGACGTGGACCACTATACCACAAAGTATTGCTAAAACAGATGTAACAGATACATATTTGTTACTATAAGTATAAATGATGAAATAAGTGTGATGATGGAATAAAAGTGATATTGTATGATTTTATTCCACGCACACATTGTACGCGTATTAAACAATAAGAGTAACATAGAATTTTGCAATGGATAAGAAATTTACATCTTTTTTGTTTTAAAACGTCTGTAGTACAAATGATATTTTAATATACTTAATTGGTAGTACAACAGATAATGTTCGTGCGTATGTTTCATACATATAAAACACATTTACATACACTTCATGTGCAAATTTATTGGTAGCTTACAATAAGAGTTAATGCTTGTTGAAAGGTACAGCACAGTGATGTGCTTTGTTATTGCTGTTTTTGTTGTCTATTTTGATGTTCGTTTTAAATAGCCGACAAATTGCGAACAAACTTCGTTTTGCATGACAAATTTGCATGTTTATACAATAAGTTACTTATTGTACGAAATCAGTATCTGCAAAGACTATAAATATATATATTTATAGTCTTTGGTATCTGTTAATATCTGTTTGGGCGAAACATAGGAAAACAAATGTGTTTCTCTTAGTCTCTCTGTATCCACTCATATATACTATACTTCAGCCAACAACAATACCACCTAATAACAGAGATACTACATTACTTATCAATATGCACTCATAAGAATTAACATACAGAAACTGATATAAACATATGCATCTGTGCACGTGACTAGTTTGAACATCAATTTCCAAACATGTGTTCGAACACTAACAATTGCTGTCCACACGGTCATTTTTTGTGTTAGCAACAGATTTTGATAATTGCAAACACAAAAATTTCCAAACTTACACCCCGTCTTCACGAGACATAATTTTGTTATATTATTTGTCAAACTTCATACATAAAAACATCAGAAAAATGTTAGTGCTATTTTTCCATATCGACTTTGACTTTTGTCATGACAAATCAATGGCTCGTGAAGACGCTATGTTATGTCTCGTCAAGATCCGGTGTACAGTACAAAGGCCCAATTTAGACGAAGAGTTTTTAATCATGAATTTTTTTATTTCTTTAAAAGTAACTTCTAAAAACCTCTTTCATTTATACGATGATTTTAATTTTCATGTTTTTTTTTATAAATTACTAGCAAAATTTCAAAATCTCATTCATAACAGCAAAAACCTTAACACAATCACATAAGATAGATAAAATGAGAGAATATTCAAATCGAACTAAAGAATAATATAAAAACATGGAAAACAGAAATCGTGATGTTTTTTCTACCCGTATTTATTCTCTACCCCGCTCGAGCACAAAAAATGAATTTAATTTATCGTATAAATTGGGCCAAACAAACCAAAACAAAAAGAAATTTATAACTGTAATAGTGTCGATTATTTTTGTCACGAAACAAAATTTCTAGCTCGTGTCCGCCATAAATAGCATAGCTATAAAAATATTTAAATAGGTATAATGTTGAAAATGTTTATTTAAAAGAGTTGTCAACCCCGTAACCTCATATTTTAATTTTTCTAAAAAATATTCTTCACGTTTCAGTAACAAAACAACATGTGAACAAAAGTGTCTGTCCCTGCACTTAATGATGACTTTCAAATCTTAGCTAATGATGACTTTCAATATACTTTGAAAATTATATAAAATAATCAAAAGTATAGTCAAAAATATAGTCAAAGAAATCCCAAATAATCCTGCTTATTGTTAGATTACATATTTGTAATTGTAATCAATTAGTAATGAATAAGTTCATACTAGTAGATTACATATGTAATCATTACGATTCTTTTTAAAAGGTAATCTAATTGATTACTAATCGTAATCGCAATTTAACAGCTATGCTTTGAACACTACCTAGTTAGTAAATATACCTTGGGTAGTTAGTAAATATAATTGGATATGCCAATGCTTACTATTTATTTATTTTATTTGATTAAGAATATTATTTATTATAATTGTTATTTTTAAGCGCAGTCAAGGTTTATCTCTATCAAAATTTTTTTATATAAAGGCAAACGAATTATTTCACAAGTTATTTCATTATCTAAAATAGTTTTCAAACATGAAATTATTGTCTCTCTTGTACGTGCTAATTGCGACTGTAACTGCCGTTCGTGGCACTGTTGAACAAGTTGGCAAAGGAGTTCTCAACGCATTTTCTGGTTTGCTTCAAGCCACTGGTAATTCTATCAATGGAAAACAGCACGATTACCATGCACGTTACGCTCCAGCATACCAGAATCAGTATTATGGTCTACCTTTTCAGACTGGATACATACCAATGGCGCAACCTGCATCTCTTGCGAACCATGTTGATATAGTTCAGCCTGCAGTAGTAAATACTTTACAATCAGATGTACCATATCCTGTACCTTATTTTGAATAATAAATAAATCTTAAATGGGTTAAACGCAGTATTCATCGTCAAAATGCATGACCTACACTATAATAGTATGTACTAGTGAAATTTTATCTGTTGAATCATACCGACGGTGCTCGAAGTTTTTTTTCGCTTGCATGACGCTCGTATTTTGTGCGTCTTTCGGTACAGGTCATGCACGCACTCAAGACAGACTATAAAGCGGCCCATTCATTATACAATATTATTGAATATGTTATTCAATAATATTGATCTACATGTAATATGCAATAAGTGGGACAATACTTAAAAAAAAAAATATGGCACAATTTTTCTCAGTGAAAAAGTAAACATAACACTGAGTAATGTTACCAACACATTACACACTTTTCTTGAATGTGCAATAAAAATCAAAATCGCTTTTGATATTTGCCAATATGATTCGTTTGTTTATGAAAGGCCTGTTGTATTTTTTTTAGCAAAGACCTTTTATTACGAAAATCGGTAGGTCATCTGATAATACGTCATTTGATTATGAAAGGATCAATGTTATTTCTTTAACAGAATTTAATAACCAAACATGGGTGCTTTCGTAATCAAATGACGTATTATCATATGACCTACCGGACAAAAGGCATTTTATAAACAAACCGTTCATATATTGTGCGATCTTCTGATATGACGTATACATTGGCGATCTTGTTGAACAATATGAAAAATTGCAAATTATATAATTTAAGTCCGTGGGCCGCTTAATAAACTCATCAAACCAGTAGGTAATGCTTAGTGGTTTTAAACTCTGTGTCCATAAAAATATGTTCATGTGTAGTTGGACATCTTGTTGATAATAAGATGGCTTGAGTTTATGATTTCATCTTCCATGTCCAGTGTTATGCTGGAATGTGTATGTTGAAAGCTTCATGTACTCTTATACGATGCTTGTGTTGTGGAATTTGATCATGAATACTGCTTAACAAAAAAAAGAATAATAAATAGAGCATTAATAAAAACAATTTAACAACATTGGTACAGTCTAAACAGACGCGACACGATCCGGAAGATATTGCCGTCTCAGCCGAAGTCGCCAGCATCACAAAAGAGAATTAAGAAAGTATTTGTGTTTCCTTTTGTTTTACACATACATTTGTAAAATGTACTTTAATTTGGATAAACTTTTAATTGGTTAAAATGAAACACCAACACGTAACTGTTGTCTCTTTCTCAACTAGCCGGCATAAAAACCTGATTTGGGCAATGTTCAACTGTCAAAGTTGACGTGTCTGTGATATTGGTGATATTTTCTGTGTAGGCTGTGCTAAATCTTTTTATCAAGCCACAATAATGCAGATTCTAGCATTAAGCATGGTACATTGTTCATAAGTTCGTGAGAAATACTGTCAAAAGTCCATATAAACTTTATATGGACTTCTGACAGTATTTCTTTATATACGGCCATGTCACAGAGTTCAATTCCGTTCGGAAACGGAATTCTATCCACCCTAATATGTCAAGCCCTAGCTGGAACATACCGCAGCATAGTAGCGCCGCTAACAGTCTGGACACACCTGACAAATTTGCGTATTTTAGTTTTCTTTTTTAGACACCAGCTGCTACAAAAATGGGGTAAGTTGAATTCCGTTTCCGAACGGAATTTAGCTCTGTGACGGCCGATTATTTTATTTTTATACCCTTCACCTCAAAGTGGTAAGGGTATTATAGGTTTCTTTTCGCTTATGTTGAAACTCCTCTGACGAAGGCCCCACTTAACATAAAGTTTTAATTTATGTATCAATCTGCTATAATTCATCGGAAGATTCGTGCATATAAAAATCAAAAAAATCGGCTCATGAATGACTAAGATTATATATATATTAAAAAATGTGAAAGACAAAAATCGGAATTGAACTCAGCTTACAAACATGCAAATCTCAACCTTACCCTCTACACCAGGGAATTTGAGCGTAGTATGCTAAACATATTTTTTGGTGCAATGATACTTTTTATATTAGGTTTGATTTTGTGTCCAGAGGTGGGAAAAATTTTTTCAAGGATGGAAAACCAACATTTTAAAATCGTTTAAAAATTCAACTTAAAATGAACTTTTCAAACAATTACCTACTATTATATTATATATATGTAAAACAAGTAAAAGTGCTATATTCAGCTATGCCGAATCTTATATAACCTTCCCCAACGAGTGGAGTATATAATATAGAAAATATGGAAGCCCAAATCTTCACAAGTTAGCTAACAGAAACCTAAGTCTGTTGTCAAAAACACCTAAGAATGTATTAAATAAACATTTTGTATTACCATTTGCTCAAATAAAAATTTCCCCACAGCACCAAAACTATACTTACCCAGCATAAAATAACATGACAAATCATGAGTATAATCATGGGTTCAAGTGATGACGAACTGGCTCGATTTAGGTGAAACTTATGTACATGATATTTACATTAGCGTCACATTGGAGATCATGTATTTACGTGAAAATTGAACTAAATTCATCTCCATTAAAATGAATGAATTGAACCCATGCAAGTTCCCTGATTCGATAACGTTTTTTCATGTAAGTATAAAAAATTATAATTAAAAAAATTGCACTAGCTGGGATACAATGTAATGATTTAATTCCGTTTTTGCATGCCTTTTTCGGTGGACATTTTATGCAATATATTACCTA
>CATQFL010000192.1:0-32524 GCA_956483635.1 Panzeria rudis
AGAAAAGTTTTTTATCATCGATTGATATAATATAAATATTATTTTAAACTTATTGTACAATGTTGCACCTTAGTAAGCGGGGAATATGTTGTCTTATATAGTAATGTAAATATTTTGTAAATATTTTGTAAATATTTTGTAATATATATATATATATATATATATATATATATATATATATATATATATATATATATATATATATATATATATATATATAATATATATATATATATATATATATATATATATATATATATATATATATATATATATATATATATATATATATATATATATATATATATATATATATATATATATATATATATATATATATATATAATATATATATATATATATATATATATATATATATATATATATACATATATATATATATATATATATTATATATATTATATATTTATTTATTTTGTTATTTATTTATTTTTTTGATAACTAGCACAACAAGAAAATATATCCTATAAGTGACAGTGCTAGTGATATGAGAGCACACTGATATATACCAAATACAAAAGTTTTAAATGATATACAAACATATTTGGAGTAATAAAACATTTTTGACATAGTAAATACAAGTTAATTTAAAAAACATTGAATCTATGATTAACTCAGCGTTTCCATCTGACAATGCTGTTTGAATTTTAATACTTTGTCTTCTTTTTTATTTTTACATTTTTATTTATTTATATTTTTTTTAATTTTTAGTAAAAATAACTCGCAAAAATTATGTATTTCTAGAACTCAAAAATAATTGTTATAATTATTGTCGGAACGCCTACGTCACGAAGACTATTATTGGCGCATTGCCAGTTGTAAGTTAAAATAGGTATGTATACATAATTGAAACTACTATGTTACAGAACAAGTATGTAATAAAGTGATGTATTATAATAACAAAATAGAAATTATAAAGATAACAATATAATAGAAATTAAATTGGCGATAAAAAATAGTTATTACATAAATAATTTTTTTAACTCCCTTTTGAACACATTAGCGTTGGTTAATTTTTGCATGTAATTTGGCAATGAATTCCAAAGACTTATTGTGTGAATCAAAAATTGCCGTTGTGATAAAAGGCTCTTATATTTTATTTGAATTATCTTTTTACCACGGTTTGATCTGGCAAATGTGATCCTATTGAAAATATATGTGGGTTGTTGAGTTATGATTATTTTTTGCAGAAAGATAAAACATTTGTAGTTAAGCAGATCTTCAAATTTCATTTGAAAGATCTGATAAGAATATAATGATATGTGATCACGACGTCCTTTCTGGAAAATATAGCGTGCAATGTTATTGTAGGCGACTCTGAGTTTGCGAAGGTCTTCACAAGCGCAATTTGCAAAAAGTTTGCAACCGTATAAAAGTGAGGGTATTAGATAAGTTTTTGCCAGTAACATACTTACATCAAGTGGGGTCGAGTCCTTAACTTCCTATAGGCTCCTTAGCATACCATATACTCTACCTACAACGGTGTTGATGTGTGCAGACCAGGAAAGCCTTTCATGAAACATAATTCCCAGATTAGATGCCGAGGTAACAAAAGCAATGTCTTTGTCTTGGATTTTTATTCTAAAATGATCAAAATTATATTTAGATTTTGAAATAAAAATGCATTTGGATTTTGCAGGATTTATGCATAAACCGTTTGCCCTAGCCCATCTGTCAATTTTAGTCAAGTCATCATTGACTTTGTTAACACAGATATCTATATCAGCGACATCGCTACTGTTGTACAACTGAACATCGTCAGCATACATATGAACTGTGCTGCTAATGGGAATATTAGGGAGGTCATTGATGTACATGCAGAAAAGAAGAGGCCCAAGTATTGAACCTTGGGGAACTCCTCTCCTGACGTTCAGCTCATTAGAAATGTTGTCTTTAAGCTGAACTACTTGTGATCGGTTTGTAAGGTACGAGTATATGAGTGCACAAGCGGAGCTTGAGAAATGGTAAAATCTTTGCAGTTTTGTTAATAGAATCGAATGATCCACCGTATAAAATGCTTTACTATAATTTCGCTAATGATATCTCACATAATAGTTTCAATTTTACCAACGTAAGGCAATTTGATGTCTTATCGAGTTTGCTATCAATAAAATCCAATGCAGTTGGTGTAGATGGAATAGATCCTAGGTTTTTGAAGATTTTAATTCCAAAACTTCTTCCGCTCATAACTTTTGTTTTTAACAAGATTTTTACCACCAACCAGTATCCAAAAATTTGGAAACTGGCTAAAATTATTCCTACTCCTAAATCCAATTCTGATTATAGGCCCATAGCAATCTTGCCATTTTTATCCAAAGTCTTTGAAAGATTAATCCATAATCAAGTTGCACAATATCTTGAAACCAATAATATGCTGACTGATCGGCAATCTGGCTTCCGTAAAAATCATAGTTGTATAACGGCTCTTGTAGATGTTGGTGAAGATATAAGACAGCAGGTAGAGTGCGGTAATGTTACATTTTTAGTTCTCTTGGATCACTCCAGAGCGTTCGACACGGTTGACCATAATATTTTGTGTCTTAAACTTAAACATATGTTTGGATTCGCATCAACTGCCTCAGGTCTAATATATTCATACTTAGTCGATAGATACCAATATGTTGAAACGCCTACCTCAGTCTCAACATCTTTGTCATTAACTCGAGGTGTTCCGCAAGGCTCCATCTTAGGTCCTCTCCTTTTTTCACTATACGTGAATCATCTTCAGGGCAAACTCGAATACTGCAGGATTAGATTGTATGCGGACGATGTTCAGCTTTATATTAGCTGTTGCAATACTGCCGTTGATGAATGTGTGAGGACCTTAAATCAGGAGTTAGGTCGTGTCTACGAGTGGGCCACTGCTAATGGTCTAGCAATTAATCCTACTAAGTCCAAGTGCCTGATTATTAAAAAGAGGTTAACAAACTTTGATTGCAATCCGATTTTAACATTAAACAACCACTCCATAGATATTGTACATTCTGCTAAGAATCTTGGTATATATTTTAACAGCACTCTCACTTGGTCTAATCACGTTAATTTTGCATGCGGTCGAACGTTTTCAATGTTAAGAAATCTCTGGCAAACTCAATATTGTACTCCAATTAAAATTAGAATAATCCTTGCCAAATTGTATTTAATACGGATTTTATTGTACGGCTGTGAACTTTTTGCCAGCTGCGATAGCGTAAGTAAAAGAAAACTTAACGTGGCCTTTAATAACATTATTCGGTACGTATATGGTCTCAGAAGATATGACCATATTTCCCCATACGTAACCTTGCTTTATGGCATTACTTTTGATGATTATGTAAGAGTGCGCACTTTACTGTTCATGCATAAAATTATATATACACATCATCCTGAACATCTCTTTGAACGTTTAAGCTTTTCAACGCTTGCTAGAGGTAAAAGACTTCTAGCGTTTGGTCATCGAACTCTGGTTTCTAAATACCACTTCTTTATTAATGCTGTCAGTCTCTGGAATGGAATCCCCTATAGAATTCAGACCATTAGTAACGCACGTCAATTTAGGAAAAATATTTTTTGTCATTTCTCACGTTGAATATATATTTACATACATATATTGTTTTTTGATAGTCTGATAGTATAACACTGTAGGTTTTAGGTTTTAATTTTTTCAAGTTACATATTTTATTTTCTTTTTTAATTATTATTTTAGCTGGTTTTTTTTTTAATTTGGTTAACTTTCTGAAACTATATTATATTAGATTTTAAATTTCATTTTATATTTTTTTTATATTTTATATTTTAAAAGCGCAAACTTAAATCCAAGTTAATTTTGTGTTCCGATTTATTGTATTTACATATGCTCAGTTCCATACTGTAATATAAGACTTAAGTCTTGTGTATGGGACATCGAAAATAAATAAATAAATAAATAAATAAATAAATACTATGATCAAGTAAAACTAAAAAAGCAACCATATTATGATCGATTTTGGTTCTGATATCCTCTATAACATCTACAAGTGCGGTTATGCAGCTTCTACCTTTCATAAAACCAGATTGTTTTTCAGATATCAATTTCATACTACTCAAATATTCTTTCACTTGTTTACTAACAAAGTTTTCTAGAACCTTGGATAAGAACGGAAGTATTGCTATTGGACGGAAGTCGGTATTACGTTTAGGAATAGGGATGATTCTAGATAGCTTCCATTCCACAGGAAAAATAGATTTAGTTAGAATAGAATTAAATAGGTGTGTCAGATAAGGCAGAAGCTTTGGTAGTAAAATTCTTAAGAAAATAGGATTAATACCATCCGTTATATATGTAATCTAATGCCTATAAAAAGGTTTGATTGGTTTTTAAGCAATATTTATTTGAACGACTCTTCTGCAATGCCAAAAAAGGGGTCACCAACGTTCAATAAGCTGTACAAGGTTCAACCATTCCTAGAAATGTTGCAAGAGCGATTCAAAACTACTTATAATGCAGGCGAGTATCTAGCAGTAGATGAATCAATGATCAAATTCAAAGGTAATTATAAATAAATACTATGTATATATAATAAATATATACTGGTAATGTTCATTTAGGTAAATCAACACTAATTCAATATGCCAAAGGAACCAATAAAAAGGTTTTAAAACCTGGATGCTGTGTGACAATAGTGGTTTCGTTCATCGGTTTGAAATATACACAGGAAAAAAGGAAACTTTGTTGAAAAAAGTCTTGGTGAGAGGGTTGATTTGGATTTGACCGCTGATTTTGGTGACAAAAACCACAAACTATATTTCGACAACTTGTTTACGTCCACAACTTGCTCCTGAAACTTAAAAAAAGAAAATATACGCTTGCGGAACAGTCAGACAAAATCGAAAATATCTCCCAAATACGATCAAGTCAGATAAAGATCTACAAAGAGGCTTGCTGTTTATGAAGTGGATAGATAAAAGAGCTGTCACTGCATTATCAAACTTTCATGACCCAAAAATATATGTCCAGGTAAACCAAAGTCAACTAGATGGCTCTTTAAAACAAATTGATAAACCTGATATAATACACGACTATAATATCCATATGAACAGCGTTGATAAGCTGGACCAATTAAAAAAATACTATGAATTAGACAGAAAAAGTAGAAAGTGGTGGCTCCGAATATTTTTTTCATTTTTTAGATGTAGCGGTTGTAAATGCGTTTATCATTTCCAAATCTAACGGACTTGCATTACCACTAATAGATTTCAAACTTGACATTATTTCACGGCTTTGTGAAGAACAATCAAAAGAACCATCGACCTCTAAGAAACATCAAGCAAAAGTTCGTTTGAAAAACAACAAGCCGTATGTGGACCCAAATACGCGAGCTGCATCATCGCATCAACCGATTTAAACTACACTACGTAGATGTGCCCACTGCAGCGTTAAGGGACACCAAAGAAGAACTATTTGGATGTGCTCCACTTGCAACGTACCTCTTTGTCTAAGCAAAGTAAGATTTTGCTTTACAGAATTCCACACATAAAGCTGTACTTAATGCGTGTTGGTATATATGATATACCACGTCCTTGCGCTTAATCCTGCAGGGATAAACAATTTTAAAATATATTTTTATCATTATAAGTTCAAAATAAATAAAAAAATATACAAATTTTGTTTAATCTTTACTTATTTCTGGTAGTGCCCCTGGTAGTGCATCCAACGCATCAACGATATCAGATATTTGTATGAGTTATTTCCTGCTTCTGAAAATCCAGAAATTGCTGATAACCGTCATGATATTATCTAATTCTTATTCTAATTCTACAGTATTCTTCAACAAATCCTCTATACTTAAATTCATCTTTCATAATTCTTATAATATTTCAATAATTCTTCATTCTTCATTATATCATTACGTCACCGTAGGCGTTGCCATTACTTCACTTGCACATGTCAAATTCTAGTGGTTATTGTTCCAAAGACTGTCTGTATAGCATGATCAGGGTTCTTTCTAAGCAAAAGTCCGGTTTGAAAATTTTTCATATAAACGCGCAAAGCCTAAAGAACAAGATTGACGAGTTCAAGTACCTATTTCAATCCGCCGGTGTTGATATTATATGCGTTTCTGAAACTTGGTTTCCGTTGGACATTCGAGACTCTGTATTCAAAATCTCTGGTTTTAGGCTTTTCCGTTCTGACAGGACTAATATCGTTAATGGTGTTCTAACCAGTGCTAGAAGGGGTGGGGTTGCAATTTACGTTCGCAACGGTATACCATGCAGGGAAAAACTAAAAACAAACATTAGTGATGAAATAGAATATTTATTCTTGGAAATCTCTACCCTCCAGAAGCGAAACCTGCTCATAGGCAGCGTGTATCGGGCGAGTAGTAATATGAGCATAAATCCCTTAATTTCGATTCTCGAAGTTATGTCCATTCAATACGATGATATCGTTATAGCAGGTGATTTCAATAATAATTTATTAGCAGACAACCCCTTGGTTGAACCAATGCTGACTCTTGATCTCTACCCTGTAAACACGCAATTTCCAAAGCACTTCCACACAACCTCTAATAGTCTGATTGACCTCATATTAGTGAACCACAAAGATAAGGTCCTTCTCTACGAACAACTTTCGGCCTCGGTCTCTCCCTAATGAAAATTCATATATTTTATATCGTGATTTGTATAACATTGATTACGCCATGCTTAATCAATCTATTAACAATATACGCTGGGAGGCGATCTACACTCTTGAGAGCGCCGATGATCAACTATCGTTTATTCAAGAGAAAGTTAATAATCTATTTGACTTGTGTGTTCCAACGAGAACTAAAAGAATTAATGCCAATCAACCACCCTGGTTTAGTTCTGAAATTAAATCTTTAATAAAAAAAGCGATGCCGCCTACTCTCGTTGGCAAATGTTTAAAGCCTACAGTACACGGAATGTAAAAATCCACATGCGCGTGTGGCTCTGGCGTAATTTTGACGTCATCACGAAGCTACATTTGCTACATGCCGTGTACTTCCACTTTTTGGGACGCTCACATGAAGTAAACATTTGTATGTGTACCACATGTAGCTATCAAGACGCATACGCCCATGTCTATTTTTCACATGCCGTGTACTACCTTGTTACATGTGAATTGTGACACGTGCAATATTTTTTACATGCGCATGTAGCTGTCACAAATATGTAACAGCAAAAATTTTTTTGTCAGAACATGTTCTAACCGTATGTACCCATTGAAAGCGTTGCCAGTTGGGTGTTTCCTAGCAAATTATGTAGGAATTTTTTCGTTTGGTTGTATTGTGTATATGTGTATGCATATTTATTATTAGAGGTTTCAATGCAGTTAGTAAAAACTCACGAATTAAATCTGTAAAGAGGTTTTTATAAAATTAATTATTAGTAGTATAATTGATAAAAGTTGTTATTTAGACTGAGGCCACACGGGCGTTTTTAAAACGCGGCGTTTCTGCTTTTTATATTAATTTAGAATTTTTTAAAAATTGAAAACTTTCAAATTTAATATAAAAATGATAGTTTAAAAAAACTTAAACACGCTTTAATATCAAAAGGAACTAAAAAATAGAAAATAAATTGTAAGTATGAAGAGTTTCAGCAATCCCAATAATCAATTATGACTAATTAATTTTTAATAAGATTAAAATAAAAATTAAGTTATGTATTAACAAAATAATTCACTTATAGTAAAAAATCGTGGGGCGCTTTATGTTAAATGTTACAGTATATAGAAATTTTCCCCCACCCTTTTTTACTATCAGTGAATTATTTTGTTAATACATAACTTAATTTTTATTTTAATCTTAGTCGTATTAAAAATTAATTAGTCATAATTGATTATTGGGATTTCTGGAACACAGACTCTTCATACTTACAAATTATTTTCTATTCCTTAGTTCCGTTTGTTATTAAAGCGAGTTTTTAAGTTTTTTTAAACTATAATTTATTTTCTTAATTTTTAGTCGCAATACGATGCCAAAAGTCATTATAATCAAAAGTCTCGATTTTTATCATATCTTATGTTTATTATACTATAGTTTATTTAAATACGGGCTGCTGTCAAGCTTGGTTTACCTGCCTGTTAAATAGAATACTCTATTTTTCACAAGTCACCTTTTGTGTGGTTTTTACAGAGAAATAAACACGTTTTACTAAAGCCTATACAACAAAATGATTTTGTTTGCATTCAATAAACACAAATATCTTTATTACCTGTTACAACGTAACTACATTAATCCGTTGATAATATAGCATTATTCAATTGAATTATACTTATTTTCATGATGCAGTAATAAATATAATAATTTTTATTTTGTATAAACATAATAAAAATGAATTTTCCACAAAGAACAAATAATGTTTATCATTGCGGTCTGAATAAATCCGCAACATTTGAGTATATAACTAATTAAGTTTTTTTAGATTTATTTTTCTACAAAACTAAATAGTTCGTTCGCAACCCACGATAAAATCGGTAGAGCAGACACCTCAAATATCTCAAATTAAAAAAATCTAGAAAACTATCTACTCATAGAATTTTAAATTTCGTCGGATTTCGCAGTTAGGCGATCATAACAGATCAAAAAATATAGTGGTACTATTTGGTATTTCTTTTGTTGTATAGTGTAATTATTGACTATTTTACATGAGAAGTACCCCTACCCCCGCACCGACCCCCCAGTCTTTTACTATCTTCGTATGTTGTCTTCAAATTAACTCGTACCAAGTTTTAATACTCTTACTAACATAGCTTTCAAGATAGCAAGTAATTACTAATTCCTTTGTGTGGGGAACATCCATTTCCTATTCTACCAATATTTTGACATACTTGCTCTCGAAATAGTCCATACCAAATTTGAATACTCTGACTGCTATAGCTTTCAAGATATGATATTTCGTTCGTATGGGCGTGGCACAGCCCACCTTTTTATCTATTAAATTATATTTCATCGGAACATAATGCGCCACAGGTTTCTATATCGAGAACCGTCAGCCTTTTCCAAAAAAGTTCATTTAAAAAACCTTTTCCAATTAGTACCGTTCCCGAAAACATTTTAAAAGGGTATATTTAACAAATGTACGTTGTCCATATCTTCAGCACGCAATTCATATATTAATTTTGCACAATACCCTTCCGTATCACGCTTTTTTTAACCAGTTTCTCGTCCATGTCCTACGCATTCGCTGTTTTTTTTCGTATTTGTGATGTTTGTCGTCTGCTTCTTCATTTAAAATATCCGTGGCCAAAATAGCAATAGCAGCCCACTTTCTCTTCGACATTTCAATAAGTTTTTAATAAAAAAGAAAAATTATTGTTTACAACTGCAATAGAAGAATACAAATGCCGTGTACTAGAAATCCTCATAAACATATGGTTCTCGCACATGCTAATATGTAAAACGCGTCCATCTGCTGCATGCCGTGTACTAGTAACATACATGTAACCATTCAGATGTTTACACATGTATTGCTTCTGCAAATGTGTCCGCTTCGGCCACATATGTTACATTTGAATTTTGGGACAAAAATACATGCCGTGTACTATCAAAATTTTACAGCATGTAGCCACTACTACTTGTATAAAAAATGCAACCAATATGCTGAAAATTCTCGTGACGTCAGACCCACATACGTATGTGGCTTTTTACATTCCGTGTACTGTAGGCTTAAGTCCAGCGATCTCAAAGTCATTTACGAATCTGCTCGTAAGGAAGTTACAAAGCATATTAAATCCACGAAAGCTTTGTTTTACCAAAAAAAAAATTCGCATCTGCTATAGATAGTAAATCTAAATGGAACGAAATCCGTAAGATCGGCGTTGGGCAGAAAAAATCCCCCCTTGCAATACGCATGTTGATATAAATGTTCTCAACAATAAGTTTGTAAATATTAATATCTCACCTCCAATAAATAACATTTACGATAACCTTTGTCATGTTCCAGTTATAAATCCGTTCAGCTTCCGTTGCGTTGATCAGCCTGAAGTCATGCTGAGTTTCTCTGCAGTCAATCTAACGCCGTTGGCATGGATGGTATGAATCCACTCTTCTTAAAAGGAATTTTTCCAACTCTATTACCATTAATTACACATTTTTTTAATACAATTTCAACAAAATCCACCTTTCCGGAAGCCTAGAAATTATCAAAAATTATCCCCATTATTGTTGATTCTTCAGTTTGTAGATTATTGTAATTTAGTTAAATTGTTATAAAAAAGTATTACAATTATAGACATGAAAAATATTAAATGATTTTTTCATTCCAGAATGTTATTTTAGATTGAGAAATTTGTTTAAAACAAGATGTTACACTTCAATTTTTTATTTTCTGGTTTCTATGTTGTTGTTTTTGTGAGTGAGAATAAGCAGTAGATCAGTATGATTGTACTTTGTTTTGTAATTTTTTTTATTTATTTGTGTTAAAGTTAACGGAGCATGGATATTTGTAGGTATAATGCATATTGAATATTAATTTTAGTTAAATTATTGTTGTTTTAATTTTGTAGATTTTTGTGATTAAGTTAAAATTCTTATGAAAATTAAAATTTTTAGCAAGAAAAGCAAGAAAAAATTTATCACAGCAGTGATGATTATTGTTGAATAGTTTAAGATATATATATATATATATATATATATATATATATATATATATATATATATATATATATATATATATATATATATATATATATATATATATATATATATATATATATATATATATATATATATATATATATATATATATATATATATATATATATAATATATATATATATATATATATATATATATATATATATATATATATATATATATATATATATATATATATATATATATATATATATATATATATATATATATATATATATATATATATATATATATATATATATATATATATATATATATATATATATATATATATATATATATATATATATATATATATATATATATATATATATATATATATATATATATATATATATATATATATATATATATATATATATATATATATATATATATATATATATATATATATATATATATATATATATATATATTATATATATATATATATATATATATATATATATATATATATATATATATATATATATATATATATATATATATATATATATATATATATATATATATATATATATATATATATATATATATATATATATATATATATATATATATATATATATATATAAATATATATATATATATATATATATATATATATATATATATATATATATATATATATATATATATATATATATATATATATATATATATATATATATATATATATATATATATATATATATATATATATATATATATATATATATATATATATATATATATATATATATATATATATATATATATATATATATATATATATATATATATATATATATATATATATATATATATATATATATATATATATATATATATATATATATATATATATTTATATATATATATATATATATATATATATATATATATATATATATATATATATATATATATATATATATATATATATATATATATATATATATACTAGCTGACCCGGTCCGCGTTGCTGGCCCTGAACAAACATTAGTGTTGTATTACCACACGATTTAAATTAAGCTTTTAACGAAATATACGGGCTTTAAATAGAAATTCATGGAATACCTTTCATAAAGTTTTTTTACAGAATAACTTACATATGGTGCAGATATGGGCTCAGTCAAAAACAAACGCATGTATTTAAGAGAAAGTGAAAATTATATTTATTTATTACTTCATCTTAAGGCTAGAGGATAGACAATGTTTTTCGTTTTTTGATTTGGTGTAAAAACGTATAAATTTTTTGGCGTGCCAACTCGGGAGCAAGCCACATACAATTGGCCGTGCGAAAAACATGAAGTTTTCAAAATTAAGCCAGCAATAGTCAATGATTGGCCTTGTGCTTTGTTGATGGTAATAGCAAAGGCAAGACGCAAAGGGAATTGGAGCCGCTTGAATTTGAATGGTAAATCGTTGGAAATCATCGGAATTCGTGGAATAAGTACGTCTTCGCCTTTGAATCTGCCACCGATGATTGTTGCCTCGATTAAATTTGGTGAACAGTTTTTTATGGTCAATCTGGTTCCGTTGCACAACTTTGGTGCGTTTAAGTTGCGAATAAGAATTACCGGTGATCCAACCTTTAATGTTAGCACATGCGGTGGCATTCCGGGTGGTTGCAATGAATTTAAAAATTCAGTGGGATAATTGACGGCTTGTTCTTCATCCATTACTGTGTCAATCGATTTGTATTTGATTAATTTGCCTGGCAGTTTTAATTGAATTTGCTCATTGAGCTTGTTGACATCATCATTTTTTGGTGCCAAAATTGCACGTTCGCACAGCCAATCCGGATTTTTGTAGGAGGTTGTTAGATTTGGAAATACCTTGTCGACAACGGCTTGAATATTCATTTGCATTTGACAGAAGTTAGGTGGAAATGAAATCTCGTTCGTTGCGCGATTGATTCGAATTTTTCCATTTCCGATGTCCAAAAGTTGTTTTGCGAATGTTTGGGCAGACGGGTCTTGCAACAAATGCACACGCATGTTCGTCGATAGCGTAATTTTCTCGACTCGATTCCAAAGATACGAAGCTTTCAAGCATGCGTTCAGCTCATCTGCGGGCATTGACCTTGGAATAACGGGCAAAGTTTGACGGAAATCACCGGCAAGAAGAATAAGAGCGCCTCCCATCAGTTGGTTGTTTCCTCGGAAGTCACGTAGAGTCCGGTCAAGCGCCTCGAGCAATTTCTTATGGGCCATTGTGCATTCGTCCCAAATGATAATTTTGCACCTTTTAAGGATTGTGGCCATGCCGGAGTTTTTGCTGATGTTGCAAGTTGGTGTTTCTACCTGGTTCAAATCCAATGGAAGTTTCAGTGCTGAGTGTGCAGTGCGTTCGCCGTCCAATAGCGTTGATGCAATTCCAGATGATGCCACTGCGAGTGCAATGCAATTTTGCATTCGAACCGACGCCAATATTAAATTAATGAGGAATGTTTTGCCTGTTCCTCCTGGTGCATCGAGGAAAATAAGTCCCCCATTTCCGTTGGTTACCCTTTCCATGATTTTTGCATATGCAGTTTTTTGATCATCAACCAACCGTCTTGTTTGAGTCTCCACATATTGTTGTTGCTGGTTGACATCGAAGTGCTGTTCTCGCTCCAGGTCTCTGTTTTGAACACTGTTTCTGTCGCGTATCGGAGCCGGCATTGTTGTTGATGGATATGCACATGTCCTCAATCAGCAATAGAGTTTGGTTGAAAATCTCGTCCGAATACTCCTGGTTGGGATAAGTTGCGCGTAATTGCCTGAGAATATCTTCACCTAAGGTTTCGCGATGCGTTTCCCACAGTTCTCGTGGATTAGATGGTGAACATGTTGTTAAAATTATTGCAAACAAAGCGCGTATTTGTTTTGGGTGACACGTGAGTGACGCCTCTGTCAGCGTTGTGTTCCAATGCTGATCACTTTCAAGCAGGCCCAAACGAAAACATGCTTCTCTATAAGTCTGACATTCATTTCCATGAATGGTTTTCAAGGCGGCGAATGATGTTGGACCTTTGATCGTATGCAATAGCAATCGCAAATAATAGCATTCAGCATTATTCGGATGAACGGTGTAGACCCGTCCTAAAGCATCAGAAGAATGCAAGTAGTATAAATATGGGCATTCTGGCACACGTGTATTTTCCCATAAGGATCACTCCTTATGGGAAAAATACATAGGGATCAATCTCTATTTATGGTCCATAAGGATCAATCCAATTAGAAAAAAAATATTTTAATTCTTATACATATATATTGTCCATAAGGATCAGCCCAGTTAAAAAAATTATTCTGATATATACATATTTCCATGAGGCGTAATCCAATTAGAAATTGAAAAGGAGAAATTCAAATGAGATATTTTTGGTTCATAACAAGTTTAATGAGATTCTCGGTTGAGTAATTTCACTAAAAACTAAAATGAGAACTCGATTGTTCTACACAAATTTGATATAAAAGAGCATTCAGAATTTAATTTTAGTTATTGTTCTTCAAAGTTACTTGAAATCACGTTCAACAAAATGGTAAGAATACAGTTTTACATAATATTATAATTTTTTATTTAGTTATTATACATAAGTTTAAGAAATACATATAGAATTTAATTAATTTTTGCTTTCTTTTAGATCTATCAACAAATAATAAACATTGCCCAAGGAACGAAATCAGAATATACGAAAATTGACGATATTCCTTTAAATGAACCTTACAAAATTTTAAATTTTGAATGGAAGGTTACACAATATGGATCTAAAGTTATTGCATATTTAGAGAACAATAAGTGGTTTTATCTTCCGCAAAGAATCGTTAAATATTTAAACAGAGAGGATCCTTACTTAGCTAAAATTAATGACAAAATTTGGACAATAATTTACAAAGGACGCCAATCACCAAATGGTTCTGCAATATTCGAACTAAACTATAGCTAAATTTTATATAGTTGTAAAATTTTTTGAAACCAATAAATGTGATTAATAAAGTGAAATGAGACCCGATTATTTATTCATTTTAATTTTTTGATGTTAAACATGCGCATGCCTGCATTCTATGTTTTAAATGAGTTATCTTGTTTATTATTTATTTTCATTTTAAGAAAAACGTAGAGGTTAACATACATGTACCAAAAAATTCTTAGCAAAGAAAGGAAAATTTAAGAAAATTTCCCAATGACATGCGCATGCTTGATTTTATTATGTGTGTCGTAGTGTGTGGGCGCATTGGTGAAATCTACTTTTAATCGGTTTTGAGAATAAGGGTTGACAAAGAAAAATCATTAAAAAATATATTTGTATGAAGGACAAACAAATCTTTCTGCTTAATTGTTTAAACTCACTAATTTTCAAGGTCGTAAATGCGTTACTATGTTTTATTACTTTTTTTCCATTTATATGGCAATTTTAAAGGAAATTTTAAAAATTCCTAACAAAAAAAAGGACAATTTAAGAAAAAGGATATGGAAATTTCCAAAACAAAGCAAAACATCTGTTTGTGTGAAAAAACTCTTAAGAACGAAAACCATGCGTACGCTCGCTATTATGTGTGTCGTAGTGTGTGGGCGCGTTGGTGAAATCTACTTTTAATCGGTTTTGAGAATAAGGGTTGACAAAGAAAAATCATTAAAAAATATATTTGTATGAAGGACAAACAAATCTTTCTGCTTAATTGTTTAAACTCACTAATTTTCAAGGTCGTAAATGCGTTACTATGTTTTATTACTTTTTTTCCATTTATATGGCAATTTTAAAGGAAATTTTAAAAATTCCTAACAAAAAAAAAAGGACAATTTAAGAAAAAGGATATGAGGAAATCAAAAGGACAATTAAAGAAAAAGGATATGTAGATGTATTCATATACATATGTAATAGTGTGTCCAGAAAAAAGTATATAATGCGGTATTTTAGCGAGCAAAATTCTAGTCTTTGAGATCATTCTATTGCGATTACTAAAATTTATATTATTTTGAAACCCAATATATATTTTTTTAATATGAACGGAAAATTATGTTGTGAATTATGTAAAATTATTACGTTTTCGACGTTTTCAAATAAAAAACGTCATTATTTAAAACAACACAACATTGTTTTGAGGAAAGCTGTATGGGACACCCCCCTATACAGGAAAGTTAAAAAGCAGAATCTTAAAACATTTTTAAATATGTCAACATCAGAGCCAGCAACAACATCAGAAACCACAACAACAACATCAACAGAAACCACAACAATATCAACAGAAACAACGGCAATAACATCATCAGAAGCCACAACATCAGAAACATACCATCATCTTCTCGATGGAGATGATGATATGTTTCTAAATATCATCATACCGCAATCACCACAAACAAAAACAGCATCAGCAGCAACAACAACAACAACATCAACAGAATCAACAGCAACAACATCAGCAGAAGCCACAACAACAAAAAAGGAACTTATTAACATTAGTGAAATAATTATGCTGCCTCCATTTGATGTAGCATCATACTTAGCCATATATGATGGCCAAGATGATGTATTAATGGAGGCAGTAAATAAAATTCCACTAGCCTAGAGAAACTTACAATTGAATAAATAAAAATATATAAAAATTAAAATATATGTCTTTCATTAAATTTTATTATTTCTCTTTATTATTAATTATATTTTTTGAAAATTACAATTTTTACATTTACTAATATTATATATGTTGTAATAAAATTTCATAAGTGTGGTTGCTTCTTTCTCTATTTCAATATTACGTATCCTATGTTGCGCACATGAACAGGTATCTGGTCCACATGTCTCATTTTCATTAGACCAACAGCAATTGTCATAATGCTCTCCATGTTTAGTTATCGTCGTTTTCAAGTTATTTGCCCCTTCTAGATGTGATTGAATATTCATGAGCTTATATTTATCTTCATCGGAAATAATATGGGAACACCGTTTTAAGAAATCGTATATATCTTTTAGAATCATCCTTATTAATGAGAATGACTACATATGTAGACAAAGTGTTTGTGAATAAACCTTAATGATGTTAGATTAGATATTTATACCATTTTAATGTATTGATATCTACAATAGTTTTCTTATTTCATTTGTGAGGGGGATATATTCAAACATTTTATCATGTATAATTAAGCAATAAGCAGACGTATTAGCGGGGATATTTCTTAAGGTTTTTATTTCAATTCGAATGTCAATTGGTCCAGATTTGACTGATTCATTTTGATGAGTAACATCTAAGACAATTATTGGCGCCATGGTTTTAAAATTTTCTCTTGTTAATAGTGGTTGTGGATCGCGTGAATAATAACTTTGTTGAAACTTTAAATACATGTCATATAGAATTGCAAAACGATTTCTACTGAATTTGAGATTTAGATCATCATAAGGATATATATCAGAGTTAAGATGCACTTTTATATCGGTCAAATCACAATGCTGAAACTTATTCTGACTATTTCGAAGTCCTAAGAGTAGGAAACGCGGTCTTTCGTTTTCGGTGGCTAGCTTAACATTCCATAGAACTGTTGTACTTTCTGGAAGTGAGGGATAATAATACATATCCCAACTTCTAAAAGTTATATTTAACGGATAACGGTTGTTAATTGTTTTAAACATTTGCAATTTATAAGCATTAGCAAGTTGAATGTGTGGCACTTTCCAAGTAACATTTAAAATCGATAACTTAGTTTTTTCGCTTGCTAGTTGAGATTCAAAAACTTGTTTGTCATCTTTAGATCGCAAAAGAATCAACTCATGTTTGGAATTAACTATTATTTTACTAAAATCTTCAGCAAATCCGAGTAATAATTTTAGTGGAACACAAAAATTGAAATAGCCGCCTACAAGTGTAAGATCATCATTTTTGAAGGGCGACCATCCTGCATTTAATAGATTATCGCTTTCAGATTTGTTCAATGATACATAGTTCTTTAATTCTGTTGCAACACCCAAGAGACGTGTACGATCAATTTCTACTCCATTGATTTCATATCGAATTTCATCAAATAGACGTCCTACACAATTGTTTAGGAGACGTATAGATGTAGAAATTGTTGAGTCTTCCTTTGTTGCAAGTCCTTCGATATATAGAAAACTCTCACTTGGTAATACATACAAATCTTGATTTTGAATTGCAATACGAATTTCGTCATTATTTTTAAATGACTGCAAATATGATGTATAGCTATGATACTCCTTTTTAATAATTGAATTATCAAACTGTGGTTTTTGTAATATGTTAATAATATTACTCATTGTAAATATATAGTAAATGTTTTCTTTATTTTCTATTTTTTAGATGAAATCCTAAATTTCTTAAAAACTCCTTATTATCTTTACGAAGAATATTATTTTGCTGTTGTATTTTTCCTTGAATTTTTAGTTTTTTCTCTTCTTTTAACTGAATATTACAATTTGATGGCTTTCCAGTTTCGTCTTCCGTTGATAAGGATAGAATGAATGGCGAACGTTTTTGCAATTCAGTTTTATTAAATATAATCATTCTCTCATAGGTTTCAAATGTAGTCGTATTGTTATTTTTTCTCCACGAAAATTTATCAAGTTTCCGTCTTGATCAACAACTTTCAAAACAAGACTATTTATTGTTCTTGAATTTACAGGTAAATATATCACATTCGATGGAGCCTCTGTTATTTTATATCCGGGGCTAACGTTAAGTGAAAACTGATGTAAAATATGTGCAGACGTGTTATTTATATATGATCCGCTGACAATATTACATTCAACGATTACTGTATTAATTTTGGTTATATCAATTGTTTTATCGGAGTAATGTTCTCTGCCAGGTTCCAATACTCTTGTGCTAAAACCTAATAATGATCCGATTGAACTCGCCTTATTGAAATAAATTGAATCTGTAGTGCTTTTTATGCATGTTTGTAGAGTATTATAGTTAGCTCGTACATCAAGGATTCTATTCGCATTCATATCATGATATTTATTTGAGAGTACTTCAGCAATATCTGATAATTCATATGATCCAACTGGAACTTCTATTTCATGATTACCAATATGAAATAAATTATTTTCTACATCGACATTTGGAATTGAGTGATATGTGTCAAAGCTTATTAGACCGCAAACATAATTCTCATTTAATTCGATTGGAGGAAAATAGTTTGCATTAAGATATGAAGAGTCTCCGTTTAATGTTAATGTAATTGACATTTTAACGTTTGATGAGTGAATAGTGTATTATTAAAAATTTCACAGATTTTTATTATGAAGCATTGTCGATATTAATCCAAGAGTTATGTTCTGACGAAAATCCCAACCACTTAACGTAAACCATATTATTTCTTCTTTTTAAAATTTTTTCAACTAAATATGTTTCTGGAAATTTAGTTTTCATTAGCTCATGCTCGTAAAAACCACCTTTAATTTCATGATCTTGATAGTCTTGTAATATGTAGGTATTAGGGTTAGTATTTTTTATTGTTTTGATTTTAAATATTTCTGTTGTCCAATTTGGTGTGTAACCTTTTTCAAATGTATGCTTATATTTACTTATTCGAACATTATCATTTACTTTAAATTTGGGTTTTTTAAACACTTTTAAATTGTTGTAGACTGTATTCAACAATAAATTTTCATTTGATGAATTTACTTCATTTGGGGTCACTTGTATTGTTCTATGAAATGTATTATTATATTTATCAACAAGTTCTTGATATTTGCATATCCATTTGTATGTTCCTTGATAGCTAAACTCTTTCCACATCATTCCTTTTAACGTTCTGTTAAATCGTTCTACTATGGATGCCTTTAGAACACTATATGTTGAATAGTGATTAATATGATTCGATTGCATTAGTTGATGAAATTGATTATTGAAAAATTCTTTACCGTCATCTGTCTGTAAATTTCTTGGTTTTCTATTGTTGTTAGTGAAAATACTTTTCATAGCATTCGTTACGTTTGATGCAGTTTTATTATTTAATGCTACAGCCCAAGCTTTTTTTGAAAAGGTATCTATTACTGTTAGAAGATATCGATATCTATTATTATGTACTGCATAATTTACCATTTCCACCAAATCTGCTTGCCATAAATCATCAATTCCTTTCATTATAACTCGTCTTCTTTTAAAATTTTTTCGCGCTTGTTTGTGCAGTTCATTAACTATTTCTCTCTTATCCACGTTCATTTTGTATATGAGAGTATATGGCTACAAGGCCCTTTTTTATATATACGTCAATCACTTTGCTGCTTTAATTTTAGGCCATTCCAGTTTCCGTTTTTTTACATCATTTACATTATCATTTCTATCAATCCTTTTGAACATAAAATCTTCAATTTTATTAAATCTTCCTTCAATATTTTTTATAAAGTCTTTATTTGCAAAGTGTATTTGATTATTTACTGCATTTTCAATGAGTTCAACATCTTTATCAATATCTTTTGTAATCGATTCTCGTAATATATTTATCTCGCTTCTAATAATATTTAATTGGGAATCATATTTATTTTTCAGTTCTTCAATTTCATTTAACTTATTTTCGATTTTATTCGAAAAATCTACATTTTCATTGCGGAACTGTTCCTTAAAAATCTTTATCGTAGTATATATTTGCTGCATATCTTTTGTTATATTATTTAATTGTAAATTTTGCTTGTATGTCCTTAACCTTGAATTACTATTTATATTATTCTTAATCGAACTTTCTCCAAATTTATTTATATAGCTCATTTTTAAAATATTATGTCAGCTTCTCTCAATTCTTCAACAATTGCAATTATTTCGTTTTTATGATTATTATGACCAGCACTTTCCGATGAAAGAAGTAAACGTAATCTGTCAACTAATTCATTTGGGTCATCCCAATATATATAGCTGGGCTTACGATTGTCTACAGATTTTAACGTCAATCCGCTACCTTTCTTTAAAACATTTGGTTTCGTAGTAAATAAATGTTTTATTATATTAACATATTTATATGCTCGTGAACCTTTAATTTGACCTGTAGATTGATATTGACGTTTGTGTACATTTGTACTCTTTAAAAGTTCTTTATAATTTTTTAAATCATTTTTAGTGTAATGTAGAGGTTTTGAATGAAAGACTAATTCGAATAATCCTGGAGTAATTTTCCACGTTGTACTTCCTATTTGGATAGAATTATCTGCATTAAAATTTAGGTCATTATTTCCATATCGCCAGTTTCCGCTTTCATCTATGTTGAAACCATAAACCATATCTAACTTTTTATTACTCAGAAGCAACTCTATATTTTCAACTAATGAGGACTTATTAATATCATTTTCTGCCACTTGATGCTTGTTCTTATCATAGTCATTAGCATCACCATCAATTTTTACATCAAACTTTTGTATTTTGTTGGTAGGACTGTAAATAGTTATATTATCACCATATCCCTCTGCATCATCAAAATTATCAGAACAGCTACCGGATGGTAGTGACGGAAGTTGTGAATCTGATATATCATTATTTGATTGATAATCATCTGATTTGTAATCATGATTTTTTTTATTTATCTTATTGAAAGGTTTTGTTATGGGTTGAAATGTATTATCCAATACATTATCTGTTTTAAACTCATCAAATTTTCCAATTATATTATTCAGAGGTTTTGTTATAGGTTTAAATGTATCTTCCAATAAATTAATCCTATCTGTTTCGTTTAATTTTATATTTTTTAGCTTTTCTTTTAATATAGTTCTTGTCTTAACAATATCTTTTAATAATTTGTTATTATTCATATCGATCTGGTTTATATCCGGTTGTGAACTGTTTTGTATCTGCTATTAATCTGCTTTTGATCAGCGTTGTATCTGCTTTCTTATATACTTTTATCAGCTTTCGATTTGGTTATGAACTGCTCTATATCTGCTTTACAGCTGTTCTTATCTGGTTATGAACTGCTCCGTATCTGTTTATTATTTGATTCTAAAGGAATCCCACTTACAGTTGTATGAATTTGTCGAAACCTTTCCTATATCGCCCCTTATTTATCATATCATCCTTACTAACAACAACGAATCCATATTTATCTTTCCAACACTCAGTACATATATTCATAAATTCTTTAAATGTCATATCACCAATAATATGATCATTGTATATATGTCTCAAATTCATTTCATCTTGTTTAAATATTATAATCATATTCGCATTATCCCGTATAAGATGTTTAGGAATTTTCGTATATGTTTGACATAAATAAAAACAATCTATATTCTTATGTCTACCCATGCAAAAGTAATCTCTTATAGTCTCCTGCTTTCCACATATAACATCATCAAATATTATTATTGAATGGGGGTTCGCTTCAGTCGGGCTTAGAACTTGCTCATTTTCCGCAAATGTAAAAATATTTATTCCTTTTATTGGGTCTATCAATTTCTTTAGATAACAATATTTTGGTTGATACAAAGATTTTGAATATATGTAAATGTTTTTGAAACTAAGACCATTGGGACTTTCTATTAAACTAATCATAACATTAGTTTTACCGCAATTTGAAGGACCGACAATTAATGCTCGTATTGAATTTGGTAGAAGTGTACTATGTTTAATTTTAGATTTATTGTCTTGAGCTTCATCAGCATTTCTTATTACAATCTCTTTAGCTTGCTTTATCAATCGCATTTTTGTAACTAACTTGTTTTTATATATATTTCCTCTTATATAACGACATCTCATCATTTTATTTTTTAATGTCAATCATATTGAACGTATAAAATAAAATTAAAAGAAAAAAAATGGTTATAAATTATAAAAAACGAGCTAAAAATGATCAGTATATTATTGGTAGTGGATTAGTAAACAACTTAATAAACAAATTACCTGTTGAATTACATTTACCAGGTTATCAGTTTTGTGGTCCTGGAACAAAACTAGAAAAACGTTTGGCAAGAGGAGATAAGGGGGTAAATTTATTAGATGCAGCTTGCAGAGAACACGATATTGCATATTCACAAATAAACAATATTAATAAAAGGCATAAAGCAGATCAAGTTTTAGCTGAAAAAGCTTGGCAACAAGTACAATCTAAAGATAGTGATTTCAAAGAACGAGCACATGCATGGTTCGTAACAAACGTTATGAAATCCAAAGTTAAACTCGGGTTAGGTATGAAGGATACTAAAATTCATAAATCCAGAAAATCAATGAAGAAAAAGTGTAAAAAGAAAGAAACATGTAATAGAAAATTGTTTTCAACAACTGTTAAAAATACTCTGAAATTGTTGAGAAACAAAAAACCAGACAACTTAAACGATGCTGTTAAAATTGCAATAAAAGCCGTTACTTCGAACTTCAAAGGGAAGAAGAGAGCTGATTTCGCTATACCGAGAGTTATACCAATGCCAAAAATTGGTGGATTCCTTCCATTAATTCCAATCCTAACAGCTTTGTCAGCACTTGGAGGTTTGGCTACAGGTGGATCGGCTATTATTAAGGCTGTAAATGATATTAAAAATGGAAAAGAACAACTAGCAGAGGCTACTCGGCACAATAGGCACATGGAATCAATTGCTATGGGGAAAGGATTATATCTTAAACCTTATAAATCTGGATATGGACTGTATTATAAGCCGATTCCAAAAAACTTTTAGATAATCTACCTAATCGACCACTAAATGATCTAGATTTAACAAAATATGGTAAACAACTCAAAAATTTTAGAGGCGTTTTTATGCGTGATCGTTTGCCTAAGAAACCATTAGTTCAAGAATGTGGTATTGTTAATTTAGATAATTCTCTTGGTCCTGGAACTCATTGGGTAGCTTATTATAAAAATCACAATTATAAAGAATATTTTGATAGCTTTGGAAACTTACAACCTCCAATTGAAGTTATTAATTACTTAAAGAGACCCATTGAATATAACTATGGGCGAAAACAAAACTTTAATACATTTAACTGTGGTCACCTATGCTTAAAATTTTTAGTTAATAAATGTAACTTGAAATAAATAAAATCAAAATATTTATATATATATATATATATATATATATATATATATATATATATATATATATATATATATATATATATATATATATATATATATATATATATATATATATATATATATATATATATATATATATATATATATATATATATATATATATATATATATATATATATATATATATATATATATATATATATATCCGTTAATATATATGTTAAAGTTTATTTATTCTTTCTTATTAATAAACCTTCTAATTTTGAATTATTTTACAATGTAATTTGTATTTTCAAATATAAATCTTAAGAAATAAAACATAAAATTAACATTCAATTTGCATAAAAATATCATCGTTGCCGTCATTTAAAAATTGTTCCATACAATTAATTGTGGTTTGTTTATCTATATCATCAATTTCCATTAGAAAATCATCATCAGTATCATTTAAAAATTGATCTATAATACAATTTATTGCGTTTCGATTATCTCTATCATCAATTTCCATTACAAAATTCTCATCTCTATCATTTATAAATTCTTCTTTATAATGTCCCCAAGCAAGTGTATTTACATTATTATATACATTCCTTTTATTATCTAAATAACTTAAAGATACCTTATTTATTAGAGAAGTATATAAATCGTGAAGTTTGGATTTAAAAATGTACATATTTCCATAATATATTTTCTTATTATATAAACAGTTTTTATAATCCACTATACTTAAATTTCTAGATATATTACTTTTGATGCCCTTAGCCTTTTTGATTTCATTCATATCTTCTGTTTTAAATGCGTACATTTTCGCTCTTAGGCCTACAAATTCCTTCATTATCTTACCATTATTTTCATCCTTCATCATACCTAATTTTTTTTTATTTTTCTGTGGAATGGCAAATTTATTATTCGCTTCATAATCTGATGTATCAAACTTTGTATCAATATCGTTTATTATATCTTTATAAAAATCATCAGTTTCTATTGTGTATATGAACGAATCGGTATCCATATAATTTAGATCTGCTTTGATGTTATATTTTGGTAGTATATAATCATAATGAAAGTTATACATCTTCCACTTTGAAAGTTCAAGGATTGTAAATCCTAAATAAATGGGTTTATTATAAAACGAATAACTTCTATTTAGCTCCACTGCTATCATGTTTTCTTCAAATATGCTAAAGGAATGAAATTCTGGTTTTGCAATAAGGGTATGGGCACCCATTTTCTTTCCAACGCTTTCCCAGTCATTAACAATTTTTACATTCTTACGCTTGTCAACGTTTTCCATCGTTTTACCGTAGACAGCATTATTTAATAACTTGAAGAAATTTTTTTCAAAAGTGTTTTGCGCATTAGTTCTATGTAAATTGTTTAATGAAATATATGTTTTTAACCAAGTTGATTGCTTAAATTTCAAAATCCGATGAATTTTTTTTAACTTCAACCCATGTTTTAAACATTGCTGTAAGTTTTTATAATGTATCACATATTCATATTTATCATTTAAATCAACAATTAATTTCTTTTCCTTAGAATTTGGAGGATTTTTATTTTCACTACAAAATGGTAAGTTATTATGAGTGTCATGAATTTCTATAGGATACGTCAAATCGACTTCTAATATATATCCAGTAGCTGAGTCTTCTGGTATAGTTTCTAAACAAAAATTTTCAATATCTGTTTCCCACTCAAAATTACCTTCTGGTAGAGCTTCAGACATTGCCCAACCATATAAATTATTTGCATCTAAATACATTAAATATTTAGATGGAAGATTTACATTATAGTCACTCATATATTTATTGTTTGCAATAGAATGTCGTTGAGAACACTGTACTATTTCTCCTCTTATTCCCTTTTGTATGAATGCAATCATGTCAATGTCTACCAATAATTCTAATTTAATATCTGTTATTTTTAACATTGCGTCCCAGGAAAGTCCTGGTGCCGTATAGTAATGACAAGGATCTAATTTATAAATATCATTGCAGAGAAATCTAAAGTTTTCGAAAACATCAGCTAATAGCAAGACATCAGTTTTGAGATATAAAATTAAATAATCTTCTAAAGTTTTACACTCAAAAGTACTCCATACCTCTCTAGCATGAGCGTAATCTTCTTGGGAGCAATCTTCATCTGTTAATTTATTATAAAAACTCTCTATATTCGGTAGAGAAGTTTCTTTAAGTTTTTCGATCGAATTTAGATAACTATATGGAAAGACACCTTTTCTAATAAGTAAATTAAATTTACTTTCATTTTCACCATACATTGATTTAACTATTTTCAAATCCTGCTTAGCTAAATTTTTAACTAAATCATTTAAACTTGATTGTAAAAATCTATAAGAATCTAGAAATCTAATTTCAATATTACCAATATTGTCATCAGTTATAGTTTTAGAAAGTGATATATATAGCTCTTTATTGACCGGAATAATATTTATTGGGCCATCATTTATATTATTTAGCTCCTTCACAAATAAATGGCAGTCATAACCAGAAAAATTGTGAAAAAAAACTGGGAAGAATTTCGGTACTTTGTAATTAAGATTACACGCACTATGCGCAGGTCCTCTATATTTACCACTCAAATGACAATGATCCCTAACTTTTGATTCATCTAAAATAATTTTAGAACAAATGTGACATATATTGTTGGTTAGGAAATTTAAATTTTCCAATTCAGTTAGGGGAATCATTGGTTTTACCCTTGATAAATGATTATAACTTAAATCTTTTATATCTTTAATTAAACTCTCTATAAAGAGTCTAGGGGATTCTAATCCTTTAAAGCTACATAACTTATTTAAATCCTCGTTAAAACTACATTTAATATAATACGACATAGCATAAGGAATATGTCTATCAACTAATGTTGTTGATGAAATATCCCTGCTCGGAATGCAAGTTTGAATATTTTCAAATATGCATTCCGAATCCGCGTATATTACAAAAGGTACATCTATACTATTATTATAATTATTAAATTGTAATATTGACTTATCTTGTTGGGGAGCATACGCAATCTGTCTTTTACAACGATCTCTATGTTTTTCTAAGTCTTGATGGTTATGGAAATTTTGTAAGCAGTCATCACAGAGAATAATACTTCCATGATGCCTAGTCTGTTGATATCTAATCAATCTGCATAAAATAGGCATAAAAATAAAAAAAAAAATAATTATTATGATATTATTCATAATATAATTTTTATGTTTTTATTCATAATCGTTACACTTACCTTGAAATATTTTTTATGTAAACATAGTGCGAAATTACATTTCCTCCGTTATTTTTCTGCAAAAACAAGAGCTGTATATGCTTAGATTTTATTCCTTTTGTTTTATAATATGGGCCAACAACTAAGTCTTTTTCCATCTCATAGCCGAAAACATTTACACTGATATTGGGATTATTGTCCTCAAAAATTTTTATATCTTTTATTTTGAGTGGGAAGCATAACCCACTAAAATCTACAGAATATCCATTTATGTTGATTATTTCATCAACAATGTTGATCCTATAACTACTAGTTCGTTGAGCATTTTTATGAGTTGATACGGCTGATAGAATTGCCCATTTGAAACAAAATTCATCATCGTTTTGTACATTTATACATGCTTTTTTTAACATCAGTTTAGGCGGGAGAGGTATGAAGCTAGAACCTTTTAGTGGTTGGTATCTATTTAAGTTTAGATGAAGTTTTAAAAGTTGAACAAGAGTCCAACCACTATCCCGCTCTTGAAACTCTTCCATCTTTGTTAATATACTTTGAATATTAGTAGAATATTCAATATTAAATTCATCTGTATTAAAAACTTCCTTCATTTTCGTTTGAAAATGCTTTACCTCTATTGGGGTATTTTCTAAGTCGCTAATTTTGGGCCTAGCATATAACCCATATATTTCCATATTAAATTTCAGAGCGCCATTAACATTCAAGAAGTAGTCAACTTCTTTCTTTAATGGCTCCTCAGCTTCCTTCAGAAACACCTCTGGTAGGAGGCATTCTTCATTGCCGTTCTCATATAAAAGTGTTATAAGCCTCTTTTTAAAAGTACTTTTTATTAGCCTTACAACACTTCTGCTGGAGCTTGAAGAATGACTTCTTTCATGTTCTCTGAAATTTTCCTTAGTTGGGAAAGCTCTTTTGCATTCTTTGCATTCTAAATCGGACATCATTTTAGCTCTGATTTTTATTTTATTTTTTTTTTACAAACGTTTCCTGAAATATAATAAACCGAACCAGAAAAAAAAAATATATTAAAAATTAGAAAGAAAAAAAAAACGTCCGAAGAAAATTGATGATATCTTCAAAATTCCTTCGTTCGATTTCCTTTAAACATAGGTTAGAAGATTTTAGATCAAGTCAATTTTTTAATTATATAGCAAATTTACTATTTTTAAAATTATTTTACTAACCTGTATGAATTCAAAATATATCAATTTAACAACACTATAGAATATTTAAAGTTTACTTATTTTTTTTTGATAAAACAATTAAAACACAAAAATTTTAATTTATTTTTTTCTTGACACGACACATATCAATTATCACATAAAATGTAAAATTTTATAAACTCAACAGAGAAACCAAAATTTTTAAGAATCGCTTTTTTGAATGATCTCAAAGACTAGAATTTTGCTCGCTAAAATACCGCATTATATACTTTTTTCTGGACACACTATTACATATGTATATGAATACATCTACATATCCTTTTTCTTTAATTGTCCTTTTGATTTCCTCATATCCTTTTTCTTAAATTGTCCTTTTTTTTGTTAGGAATTTTTAAAATTTCCTTTAAAATTGCCATATAAATGGAAAAAAAGTAATAAAACATAGTAACGCATTTACGACCTTGAAAATTAGTGAGTTTAAACAATTAAGCAGAAAGATTTGTTTGTCCTTCATACAAATATATTTTTTAATGATTTTTCTTTGTCAACCCTTATTCTCAAAACCGATTAAAAGTAGATTTCACCAATGCGCCCACACACTACGACACACATAATAAAATCAAGCATGCGCATGTCATTGGGAAATTTTCTTAAATTTTCCTTTCTTTGCTAAGAATTTTTTGGTACATGTATGTTAACCTCTACGTTTTTCTTAAAATGAAAATAAATAATAAACAAGATAACTCATTTAAAACATAGAATGCAGGCATGCGCATGTTTAACATCAAAAAATGAAAATGAATAAATAATCGGGTCTCATTTCACTTTATTAATCACATTTATTGGTTTCAAAAAATTTTACAACTATATAAAATTTAGCTATAGTTTAGTTCGAATATTGCAGAACCATTTGGTGATTGGCGTCCTTTGTAAATTATTGTCCAAATTTTGTCATTAATTTTAGCTAAGTAAGGATCCTCTCTGTTTAAATATTTAACGATTCTTTGCGGAAGATAAAACCACTTATTGTTCTCTAAATATGCAATAACTTTAGATCCATATTGTGTAACCTTCCATTCAAAATTTAAAATTTTGTAAGGTTCATTTAAAGGAATATCGTCAATTTTCGTATATTCTGATTTCGTTCCTTGGGCAATGTTTATTATTTGTTGATAGATCTAAAAGAAAGCAAAAATTAATTAAATTCTATATGTATTTCTTAAACTTATGTATAATAACTAAATAAAAAATTATAATATTATGTAAAACTGTATTCTTACCATTTTGTTGAACGTGATTTCAAGTAACTTTGAAGAACAATAACTAAAATTAAATTCTGAATGCTCTTTTATATCAAATTTGTGTAGAACAATCGAGTTCTCATTTTAGTTTTTAGTGAAATTACTCAACCGAGAATCTCATTAAACTTGTTATGAACCAAAAATATCTCATTTGAATTTCTCCTTTTCAATTTCTAATTGGATTACGCCTCATGGAAATATGTATATATCAGAATAATTTTTTTAACTGGGCTGATCCTTATGGACAATATATATGTATAAGAATTAAAATATTTTTTTTCTAATTGGATTGATCCTTATGGACCATAAATAGAGATTGATCCCTATGTATTTCTCCCATAAGGAGTGATCCTTATGGGAAAATACACGTGTGCCAGAATGCCCATATTTATACTACTAATGCACACCAGCATATTCTGCGACAATCGCACCACGCTTTCTTCTCATGAACTTCTTCGACGACGTGTTCCAAGTGTAATATTTAGGAATTTCAGGATATATTAAAGTTTTGGCGAAATTGTCGGTTGCACACAATTCAAAGAAAGCGGTGAGAGTGGTGTGTGGTGGCTGTTCGGCTCGATTTGCAGCATTTCGTTCGGTGAAATAAACACGCTGACCATTTTCCAAATGAACAGCTAGATGTTGAACTGTTGGATATCGCTCGTGGATATTGAATGAAAGTATACGCCAAACGGCTTCATTGCTGCTGATGTAACGGCCTATCTGGAATTGCGTGATTTCGTCAGTTTGATTGGCAAGCCCGAATACTGCCATGTCGCTGCCTTTATTAACGTATTTGCAAATATATTTGATCGACTTGACCGAATTACAATACTCAACATTGATGTGGGCATCAAACATTTTTGAAAGCAGCGGTGAGTAGGGCACGATCCATCTGTTATCGACGTCAACATCTACATTGCGCATTTTAATTGTTGTTGTATATCCACCGTCGTTCGCACTTCTTCGCCTATACAGAGGATATCCATCGCCTCCTGTTTGAGTTTCTTGGAGGAGCTCGCGTGGATAACGCTTTGTACACTTGCCTTCTTTCATGCATGGTGAATTTCTGTTCAGTTGACCGCAAGGACCGTGGACCATGTGTTTTCGGATTGATTCAAATAGAACCGGATCCGCTGTGGGATTCGGGAGTTCTGCGGAAGTCACGTCATCGATTTGCGTTGGCATGATTTTTTGTTTTAGCCAGAGTAAAATATGGGCGTGTGGCAGGCCTCGCTTCTGCCATTCAACCGAGTACATCCAGCATAGAGTTTCGCCAAATATGTAATTTTTGGTGATGACATCCATCAGCCTTGTCAACTTTTGTTTGAATACTCGGGCGAGAATATCGTGTCTATGTGTTGAATTCTGGCCGGTAAACAAAAGGTCGGTGATGTCTTTCCATGCTGGGTTGCATGTGAAAGTGATGAAGAGGTCTGGCCGTCCATATTTGCGCACGTATGTCATGGCATCTTGAGCGTACTGGTGCATGTGTCGCGGACTGCCTGTGTATGTTGCTGGCAAGATTTGGCCGATATTCGCAGCGTTTCCATCATTGGCGATCGCATCACGCAAGTGGACATATTCTTCGACGCGTAGCTTTTGCTTATTCAACCGAATGAATAGCAGACGTTCACTTTCAATTTTCGCGTACATGTCGACAATGAATTGATGGAAGACTTCACGACATTTCAACAAATGATTACATTCATTTGGCCTGATCATAAGGCGATAGGCATAAAAGTGCATACAGGAAACTTTTTTTGTGGACTCTCCATTTGAGTTGGGGTTAATCTGCATTACGTTGAAATGATACCCATCCTCACCACGCGGAAAAAGTAGTGGATATTGTAGTGCATCGTACGATCGATGAGTTTCCGCAATGCGTTGAACACTTGCATTCCGGCGATGGATGATAATATCGCGACGCTCGAAGTCTGTTCCGACCATAACAACTGCAACGTCACCTATCACAGGTGCATTGAAGCGCCGCTCATGCTCACCAGCCGGTGTCTTGTCAGCTCTTATCACAACCGTATAATCATCTGTCGGCATCTGGTCTAGGGCTGTTTTGAATAGACAGATGAGGCTGTTGTGTTCGTGTAACATAGCTTGAAGTCTCGAAACGATTTCCCGTCTGACTTCAGTACTGATTGTGCAACGCTGTTCAACCTCTGTAGCTTCATCGGCAGTGAAGTAAATTTGGAGGAACTTGGCATCATCATTGGGAAGTGGGAGCAACGATCCAATTCTGTAGTAGATTTGGCATTGCACTTTGAAAGTGGGCATGTAACCGGCGTTGTTGATGATATTCGTTGCTCCGAAGGACGTCATTTGAAAGCATGAGTTGTAGTTTCGTATGTTTTGAAGGAAGTGCTTTGAAGTCGGATTGGCGCCAGAAATGTAACTTTGTAGGGGTTCAGGCGGCTCAATTATTGGTGGTAAAACAACTTTACCGTTCAAACAACACATTCCCGGGGATTCCTTAGCGAACTTCAGAGCACGACAATTTAAGCAAACTTTGTCCATTGCGCCAATCACTACGTCCTTGTGATTGCGGTAGTCATCTTCCTTATTGTAGTGAAATGCCGCCAACTTTAAATCGGTTCTTTCTCTTGATCGAACCATTCGGGAGCGATTGGCAGTAAGGCTTTCGACGTGCTGTTGGTGTGTCTCAGCAGCTCTAAATGAAGATGTACTGTCACGCATTTGCTGAAGCCGTGATTCGCGTTGTCTCTCCGTTTCTGCGGCTCTAGACGTAGATGCCCTTTCACGATTTTCCTGAAGACGTGATTCGTGTTCCTCAGCTGATTCAGCGGCTCTTCTTGTCCTCTGCTGCCGCGTTGCGATGGTTTTTTTTAGCAAGAGCTGTTTTTTTAGGTGGCATTTTAGTAAACTGGAATAGTGCAAAAGGAACAATGATGTGTTTTGTTTTTTTACTTTTATAACATTTTATTGGTTGTTGGAACGACAGTAATCATATTACCTATTTGATGAATTGGCATTAAAAATAATTTGTGAAGTTATTTCACTATTGTAAATTTAAAAACACTTGTTATTTACTAAATTGATTTCACTTATAGGTTTCTCACTTATGAACACAAAACAGCAAAGTTTGTTGGATTGTACCGTTATTTTTTACCAGCGTTTAAAAAAGAAATGCAGTCAGTGAGCAATTGAAAAAAACTCTAAATGTGCATAAAATGTAGGTATCTTAAATGCA
>CATQFL010000193.1:0-60247 GCA_956483635.1 Panzeria rudis
TATATATATATATATATATATATATATATATATATATATATATATATATATATATATATATATATATATATATATTATATATATATATATATATATATATATATATATATATATATATATATATATATATATATATATATATATATATATATATATATATATATATATATATATATATATATATATATATATATATATATATATATATATATATATATATATATATATATATATATATATATATATATATATATATCTATATATATATATATATATATATATATATATATATATATATATATATATATATATATGTGCCTTGACAGGTTTTGCCTCAACATCTGTCTCCAATGAACGTAGATCGTTTATTTTCCATTCACTTTTGCATCCTCTAAGCCAGGCAGGTCCATTCAACCAAATATCACTTTTAGCTAGTTCCGAAGGAGTGAGTCCTCTGCTACCTAAATCCGCAGGATTTTCATCAGACTTAACATGGTACCAATTATGATTCCCTACATTCTCTTGAATCCTACACACTCGATTGGCCACAAAGGTCGTCCAACTACTGGGAGTTTTTCTTAACCAACAAAGCACAATTGTTGAATCTGTCCAACAATATATTTGACAGCCTATTCTCTAATTCATTCATTAATGTCTTCAATAGTTCTGAAGCTAATACTGCACCACAAAGTTCCAATCGAGGCAGTGAAATAGATTTAATTGGAGCTACTTTAGTTTTACACGATAGCAGATGAGTATATATTGTCCCTAGTGACTCAATGCGTATATAAATTACCCCGGCGTATGCTTTTTCTGAGGCATCAGAAAAAGCATGAAGTTCGGCTGACATATCAGGGCTATAGTGTACCCATCTAGGTATCTTTATATTGTTCACTTCTGTGTAAAACGAAACGAATTTTTCCCATTCATTCCTCGTGGAGGGGAGTAAAAAATCATCCCAGTCTATATTATCCTTCCAAATATTTTGCATAATCATTTTTGCAACCACAATGACTGGACCAAGCCAACCTACAGGGTCAAACAGTTGAGCAATGGTGGACAAAACGTCTCTTTTAGTGTACTGTGTCTTATAAGTAATAGGCTCTACACAAAAATAGAAACAATCCAGTTGAGCATTCCATTTAATACCCAATGTCTTGGAGCTGCTTGATTCAACAAAGGTCAATAATTTTGTGTCTACTAAATATTCCGTGGGAAGATCTTTTATAATTTGGATTTCATTAGAAGTCCATTTTCTCAATTCAAATTTAGCTGAGGACAATACCGTTATCAATTCATTTCGCGATTTTAAGGCAGATGAAACATCATGAGCGCCCGTAAGTACGTCGTCAACATACATATGCTTGCGTAAAATGTGCTGCAAGAGGGTGCTCCGTCTTTGAATCTTCCGCTAGTTGTAAGAGGGTCCTTATTGCCAAATAAGGAGCGCAATTTACACCGAAAGTAACGGTATGCAACTCATACTCCTTCACCTCCTCTGTTGGAGATGAGCGAAAAAGTATACGTTGAAAAGGAGTGTGAGCTGAATCCAAACGAATTTGTCGATACATTTGAGTTATGTCGCAATTAAACACGTATTTGAACAATCTCCAACGTAATATTTATAGCACTAAATCAGATTGTAAAGTGGGGCCCACATAAAGACAATCATTTAGGCTTGTCCCATTGGAGGTTTTGTTCGAAGCGTTGAATACGACTCGCAGTTTAGTAGTTTTGCGGTCAGGCTTTATTATTGGATGATGAGGCAGATAACAAGATAGACCTGGATTTGCCAGCTCGCGCACAACTGGCCTCATATGATCCAATGACAAATATTCTTTTACAACACTATCATATAGTGTCTTAACGTCAGGTTTACGTAGAAGAGACGCTTCGTTTCTCAAGAACTGTGCCATCACATTCTGTCTAGAAACGCCTAAATTTATATCATGAGGAAATTCTGGCTTAAAAGGTAGCGTCACTACATAACGGCCATCGGAATCACGTCGTGTTGTTTTCCTATAATTATCCTCACAGAATTTATCAAAGAGACTCAATATTTTTCTTTTTGGAGTCTCTTCTAGCTCCCAAAATTTAAGAAGATTTATATTTAAACTATCCTCCGGAGATTCTTCTATTCTGACAGAATGTACTTGAACTTGTGGCTTTGGAACAGATCCCGTGCTAATCCACCCGAATATAGTTCTCTGAGCTAACAACGCTCCCACAGTTTCACGATGAATTTCTCCTAGAATGATTTGAGCATACAAATCGGCCCCTAACAGTATATCAACTGACCTAGGTTGCCCAAAATGAGGATCAGCTAGTTGTAAATTAGGAAAATAGTCATGAAGATTTGAGTCAATAATAAACGAGGGCAAGCCCCCTGATATCTTTGGCAATACTAAAGCCATGGTTTCCAATAGAACAGTTTGATCTAATGGAGAACAGATCTTCAAAACACAAATTTTCCTAGTCGTAGCAGAAAGAGTTTGATTTATGCCTGAAACGGACACTTTCGTCAAATGTGGTCGCAATTTCAAACGATTTTGCAAGTTTTCAGAGATGAACGATGACTCTGAAGCTGGGTCAATCAGGGCCCTAGCAGGGTGTCATACCCTGATGAACTATATTCACCATTGCTGTCCCCAGAAGCACATGGCGGTTCTGAGACATGAAACACTTGCCGAGAAAAATTATTATTGGAATAGATTCCTGTCGATATAGAAGGCAGAGATGAATTTACATCAGTATTGTGTACCACGTTGCTCGTACTAGGAGTGACACTAGTATTATGGGCTACTGTACTTGCAACTGTTGCAGAATTATCTCGAGTCGCAACTTCAGTGTTAGAACTTTCCCGATGTAACAAAGTATGATGTCTTTTATTACACGTTGAGCAATTAAAAGCACTTTTGCAATTTTTAACCTCGTGTTCACAGGACAAACAATTTACACAACAGTGATGTTTTTTCACCGTTGAAAATCTCTCCGAAATTGAGATTTTTAAACCGTTTATAGGATGGCAAAAAATGATCAGAAGAACGACATAAAACACAAGAATGAGTATTAGAATTTACCACATGAGCCCTAACTTTCGGAGCTGCAGGTTTCGTAGAGGGTTGTATATCTTTGAGTTCACGAACACATTCTAAAGTTTGAACTCTTTCTGTCAGAAAGGTATCAAAATCTTTCCAAGAAGATAAAGCTGATTTATTTCGTACACTTTGTTCCAATGTACTAACAGTGGACGTAGGTAGGCGTTATATGCACATAAAAATTAAAATTGGGTCCCAATTATCAGTACAGACTTTGTAAATTGAAAGTGCATTTAGACAATTGTTAATCCCTCGTTGTAGGTTTTTTATTCCTGCACTAGATTCCTTATCAATCGAAGGAAGGTTAAACAATTTTTTCAATTGGTTATTAACCAACATACGAGGATTCTCATATCCTTCTTTCAGATTACGCCAAGCCATATCGAACCCTTCATTACTCAAGGGGCATTTTGAAACTATTTCATTTGCTTCCCCACCTGTCTTACGTATCAATTGCAGAGTCTTTCAACGTTACTAAGACGCGAACTCTTAATATATATGGCACTGAATAAATCCCTAAGCGCGGGCCACTCAACATAATCACCTGAAAACGTTTTAACATCACATGATGGAAGCGTAAGGTTATGGTCAGAATTGTCAGTGTGCACATTTTTATGGGGGCATTCTGTTTCACAGTTTCGAAACGATGCACTTTCTCATTTAAGATAAGCTGTATACGTTACACTGTGTTTAGCTGTAGCTGCAGAGGTGTCACCAAAATCTGCTGTCTCTTTACTATCTTCACCATCTAAATAACGTTCATATGCTACCATTTCCCACAAATATTTTAATTCTTCCCGGTGAATTTCTAATATATACGCGGTATGTAAATCTTCACGAATATCATTAAATTTCGCTACAAATTGTATAAGAGCATCCGATACTCTAATAAATTTTTTGAAAGTTGCAGTTGCCATTTTCTGTTTTATTTTTTATTAATTAAAATACGTAAAATTTTTTGCACTTTATTATATGTGCAAATACTCGTATAACAAACAAATTATTTATTTTCTTTAAAAAATTCTCAACAAACACTATCTTGACCAATTCGACCGACAGTAGGGTGACAATTGATCAAAAGGAAAATACAACAAAAGAAAATAAAAAATAAAAACTGCACAAGTATCTATATGTATGTATGGATATTTTATATACAATATACATATACGTTTATATTTCAATGAAATTAAGAAATAAAATTTTATATTAAATTTACTATTACTTCTGAAATCCACCGATAGAATTTATTTTTTTTTATTGATTCCGTCCGTCCGAGTAAACAAAACGCACTGTTGATTTATTATGTACCGAACACAAAAAAATCAAAGCAAACGAAAAAAGAAGTGTTGTGAAACGATCAATCACTTTAACAAAGTTCACTATATAAATTATTTGTATGTAAATATACACCATATATGTTTGTATATACGTGAATGTGTATATACTTCCCTATTCTCTTTTCTTCACTCGCACTTGTATTTATGTATGTATGTACATATGTAATTTAAATGATTTTGTACGCACCTTTTGATATTTAAATTATCCAGAAACTGTGGCGATGATATTTGGCGCACCAAAACATGATTCCTTTAATACAAGAAAATTGTATAAGTAGGTATGTACATATAAGTATATGTATATATATCCTTCGAATATATATATCCGGCTCGAGTGGACCAAATGTTTGGGGGAGAAGGGAGAAATTTCAGGAAATAAAACACAATCAGTTTTTTCATACAAATATAAAATATCTTTGTTTTTATTTACCTTTATAAAAGAATGAAGAGGTTTGGTAAGAACAATCCAATAATTTTTTGTATTTGTGTGCGTCGCACTTTAACAGATATCGACAGTGAAGTAAGTTATTTTTTCATAAAGATGGCGAAAGCAATATTTAAGTGAACCGTTAGCGGTTTACTCGCTGGGCAAAAACTAGTTACTCCGAAGACCAAAGTTGTTAATTCCAGAAGTAAATTTTTTTATCCAAAAAGGAGTAAAAATAACCCAACTAACCAACTTACATATAAAAATATGTGAAGTAACATAAATTGAATTTTGACTTAAACATTGCCGACCACCTTGCGAGAACTTAATTCGATGCAATTAAACGATAATGATTATTATACTCAACTATATTAGAAAAAAAATTCATACATTCTAATATAAATAATATGGTTTTTACAACAGACCCATCAACTGACAAGTGAATGGTTTTTACAACAGATCCATCAACTGAAACATGAATGGTTTTTACAACAGATCCATCAACTGAAAAGGTATATTTAAATAGGTGATGTACCGGATACGACCCAGCCAAAAATTTTATATTGGGCCAAAATTTTTATTGGGCCAATAAGGAAGCCGCTATTCGACATATACAGAGAAAATCGTTCAGCTCGACCGAAGGCCTTCTGTGCAGAAAAGATTTGCTCAGCGAAGCCGCTATTCGACATACAAAGAGGAAAAAAGCCTTACCCTACGTCTTCACGAGCCATCAACTTGAACATAACATGAACATGACGCCGGCAGAGCAACTGCAAAAAAATTCATCAACTTTGTTGTTGTGAATACATGCGATGTCCATGTTCTGCCTTATCAATGTATTTGGTGGTAGCGCAATAGAAATGGAATATTTAACAATTTCTTTCTGTCCCTTTTCTTTCTTTTAAAAATGGTTGTTGACGGCGAACCTCATGGCGAATATTGGTGCTCAGCCATATGTTCGGGCATCGGTTTCAGAGCATGGACGAAACATGGACATGAACGGTCTACATTAGCCATATGCGATGTCTGACATGATGTTCATACCAAGTTCATGGCTAATGTAGACCCCCAGTTAAGTCCGGCCGAAGGCCGGCTGTGCAGCAAATGTCTACTTAACCTGAAACACACACCAAATACGACAAAACGTTTTTGTCTTATATATATATATATATATATATATATATATATATATATATATATATATATATATATATATATATATATATATATATATATATATATATATATATATATATATATATATATATATATATAATGGGTGATTTTATAAGAACTATCGGAAAGTAAAAAAAAAAACACATAAAATTCAGAAAAATGCATGAAATATTTATTTGGATCGATAGTTGGGTCGATATAATTTAATGTTTGAAGATTATTTCATGCAAATGTTGGCCGCGGCTGCGCCTCAAATGGTCCATCCGCTTAGTCCAATTTTGGCATACTCTTTCCAACATTTCGGCCGGTATCTCACGAATAATGTGGGCAATGTTGGCTTCCAGTGCGTCAATCGAAGCGGGCTTGTCGCTATAGACATTAGCCTTAACATAGCCCCACAAAAAATAGTCTAGAGGCGTTAAATCGCACGATCTGGGCGGCCAATTGACTGGTCCCAAGCGTGAAATAAACTGTTCACCGAACTCGCCTCTCAATTGGTCCATTGTTTCGCGTGCTGTGTGGCATGTGGCACCGTCTTGTTGAAACCACATGTCATGCAAGTCAAGCTCTTCCATTTTGGGCAGAAAAAAGTTTGTTATCATCGCACGGTAGCGCTCACCATTCACAGTAACGTTGTGATTCGCATCATCTTTGAAGAAATACGGCCCAATGATGCCGCCAGCCCATAATCCGCACCAAACGGTTGTTTTTTGTGGATGCATTGGTAGCTCTTGCAATGCTTTTGGCTGCTCTTCACTCCAAATACGGCAGTTTTGCTTGTTCACGTATCCATTCAACCAGAAATGAGCCTCGTCGCTGAACACAATTCTTCGATAAAAAAGTTTCTTAACAGAGCACGCATTTTGGTAATAAAATTCAATAATTTGCAGGCGTTGTTCGTTTGTAAGACGATTCATGATTGAATTATAGACCAAACTGAAGATGTTTGACAGTGACACAAGATACAAAACGTGCGTGAGCTGTCAAAACTAGTGTTGCCAAAAAGATAATAGCAAAAAAATCACTCGTTATATATATATATATATATATATATATATATATATATATATATATATATATATATATATATATATATATATATATATATATATATATATATATATATATATATATATATATATATATATATATATATATATATATATATATATATATATATATATATATATATATATATATATATATATATATATATATATATATATATATATATATATATATATATATATATATATATATATATATATATATATATATAACGAGTGATTTTTTTGCTATTATCTTTTTGGCAACACTAGTTTTGACAGCTCACGCACGTTTTGTATCTTGTGTCACTGTCAAACATCTTCAGTTTGGTCTATAATTCAATCATGAATCGTCTTACAAACGAACAACGCCTGCAAATTATTGAATTTTATTACCAAAATGCGTGCTCTGTTAAGAAACTTTTTTATCGAAGAATTGTGTTCAGCGACGAGGCTCATTTCTGGTTGAATGGATACGTGAACAAGCAAAACTGCCGTATTTGGAGTGAAGAGCAGCCAAAAGCATTGCAAGAGCTACCAATGCATCCACAAAAAACAACCGTTTGGTGCGGATTATGGGCTGGCGGCATCATTGGGCCGTATTTCTTCAAAGATGATGCGAATCACAACGTTACTGTGAATGGTGAGCGCTACCGTGCGATGATAACAAACTTTTTTCTGCCCAAAATGGAAGAGCTTGACTTGCATGACATGTGGTTTCAACAAGACGGTGCCACATGCCACACAGCACGCGAAACAATGGACCAATTGAGAGGCGAGTTCGGTGAACAGTTTATTTCACGCTTGGGACCAGTCAATTGGCCGCCCAGATCGTGCGATTTAACGCCTCTAGACTATTTTTTGTGGGGCTATGTTAAGGCTAATGTCTATAGCGACAAGCCCGCTTCGATTGACGCACTGGAAGCCAACATTGCCCACATTATTCGTGAGATACCGGCCGAAATGTTGGAAAGAGTATGCCAAAATTGGACTAAGCGGATGGACCATTTGAGGCGCAGCCGCGGCCAACATTTGCATGAAATAATCTTCAAACATTAAATTATATCGACCCAACTATCGATCCAAATAAATATTTCATGCATTTTTCTGAATTTTATGTGTTTTTTTTTTTACTTTCCGATAGTTCTTATAAAATCACCCATTATATATATATATATATATATATATATATATATATATATATATATATATATATATATATATATATATATATATATATATATATATATATATATATATATATATATATATATATATATATATATATATATATATAAGACAAAAACGTTTTGTCGTATTTGGTGTGTGTTTCAGGTTAAGTAGACATTTGCTGCACAGCCGGCCTTCGGCCGGACTTAACTGGGGGTCTACATTAGCCATGAACTTGGTATGAACATCATGTCAGACATCGCATATGGCTAATGTAGACCGTTCATGTCCATGTTTCGTCCATGCTCTGAAACCGATGCCCGAACATATGGCTGAGCACCAATATTCGCCATGAGGTTCGCCGTCAACAACCATTTTTAAAAGAAAGAAAAGGGACAGAAAGAAATTGTTAAATATTCCATTTCTATTGCGCTACCACCAAATACATTGATAAGGCAGAACATGGACATCGCATGTATTCACAACAACAAAGTTGATGAATTTTTTTGCAGTTGCTCTGCCGGCGTCATGTTCATGTTATGTTCAAGTTGATGGCTCGTGAAGACGTAGGGTAAGGCTTTTTTCCTCTTTGTATGTCGAATAGCGGCTTCGCTGAGCAAATCTTTTCTGCACAGAAGGCCTTCGGTCGAGCTGAACGATTTTCTCTGTATATGTCGAATAGCGGCTTCCTTATTGGCCCAATAAAAATTTTGGCCCAATATAAAATTTTTGGCTGGGTCGTATCCGGTACATCACCTATTTAAATATACCTTTTCAGTTGATGGATCTGTTGTAAAAACCATTCATGTTTCAGTTGATGGATCTGTTGTAAAAACCATTCACTTGTCAGTTGATGGGTCTGTTGTAAAAACCATATTATTTATATTAGAATGTATGAATTTTTTTTCTAATATAGTTGAGTATAATAATCATTATCGTTTAATTGCATCGAATTAAGTTCTCGCAAGGTGGTCGGCAATGTTTAAGTCAAAATTCAATTTATGTTACTTCACATATTTTTATATGTAAGTTGGTTAGTTGGGTTATTTTTACTCCTTTTTGGATAAAAAAATTTACTTCTGGAATTAACAACTTTGGTCTTCGGAGTAACTAGTTTTTGCCCAGCGAGTAAACCGCTAACGGTTCACTTAAATATTGCTTTCGCCATCTTTATGAAAAAATAACTTACTTCACTGTCGATATCTGTTAAAGTGCGACGCACACAAATACAAAAAATTATTGGATTGTTCTTACCAAACCTCTTCATTCTTTTATAAAGGTAAATAAAAACAAAGATATTTTATATTTGTATGAAAAAACTGATTGTGTTTTATTTCCTGAAATTTCTCCCTTCTCCCCCAAACATTTGGTCCACTCGAGCCGGATATATATATTCGAAGGATATATATACATATACTTATATGTACATACCTACTTATACAATTTTCTTGTATTAAAGGAATCATGTTTTGGTGCGCCAAATATCATCGCCACAGTTTCTGGATAATTTAAATATCAAAAGGTGCGTACAAAATCATTTAAATTACATATGTACATACATACATAAATACAAGTGCGAGTGAAGAAAAGAGAATAGGGAAGTATATACACATTCACGTATATACAAACATATATGGTGTATATTTACATACAAATAATTTATATAGTGAACTTTGTTAAAGTGATTGATCGTTTCACAACACTTCTTTTTTCGTTTGCTTTGATTTTTTTGTGTTCGGTACATAATAAATCAACAGTGCGTTTTGTTTACTCGGACGGACGGAATCAATAAAAAAAAATAAATTCTATCGGTGGATTTCAGAAGTAATAGTAAATTTAATATAAAATTTTATTTCTTAATTTCATTGAAATATAAACGTATATGTATATTGTATATAAAATATCCATACATACATATAGATACTTGTGCAGTTTTTATTTTTTATTTTCTTTTGTTGTATTTTCCTTTTGATCAATTGTCACCCTACTGTCGGTCGAATTGGTCAAGATAGTGTTTGTTGAGAATTTTTTAAAGAAAATAAATAATTTGTTTGTTATACGAGTATTTGCACATATAATAAAGTGCAAAAAATTTTACGTATTTTAATTAATAAAAAATAAAACAGAAAATGGCAACTGCAACTTTCAAAAAATTTATTAGAGTATCGGATGCTCTTATACAATTTGTAGCGAAATTTAATGATATTCGTGAAGATTTACATACCGCGTATATATTAGAAATTCACCGGGAAGAATTAAAATATTTGTGGGAAATGGTAGCATATGAACGTTATTTAGATGGTGAAGATAGTAAAGAGACAGCAGATTTTGGTGACACCTCTGCAGCTACAGCTAAACACAGTGTAACGTATACAGCTTATCTTAAATGAGAAAGTGCATCGTTTCGAAACTGTGAAACAGAATGCCCCCATAAAAATGTGCACACTGACAATTCTGACCATAACCTTACGCTTCCATCATGTGATGTTAAAACGTTTTCAGGTGATTATGTTGAGTGGCCCGCGCTTAGGGATTTATTCAGTGCCATATATATTAAGAGTTCGCGTCTTAGTAACGTTGAAAGACTCTGCAATTGATACGTAAGACAGGTGGGGAAGCAAATGAAATAGTTTCAAAATGCCCCTTGAGTAATGAAGGGTTCGATATGGCTTGGCGTAATCTGAAAGAAGGATATGAGAATCCTCGTATGTTGGTTAATAACCAATTGAAAAAATTGTTTAACCTTCCTTCGATTGATAAGGAATCTAGTGCAGGAATAAAAAACCTACAACGAGGGATTAACAATTGTCTAAATGCACTTTCAATTTACAAAGTCTGTACTGATAATTGGGACCCAATTTTAATTTTTATGTGCATATAACGCCTACCTACGTCCACTGTTAGTACATTGGAACAAAGTGTACGAAATAAATCAGCTTTATCTTCTTGGAAAGATTTTGATACCTTTCTGACAGAAAGAGTTCAAACTTTAGAATGTGTTCGTGAACTCAAAGATATACAACCCTCTACGAAACCTGCAGCTCCGAAAGTTAGGGCTCATGTGGTAAATTCTAATACTCATTCTTGTGTTTTATGTCGTTCTTCTGATCATTTTTTGCCATCCTATAAACGGTTTAAAAATCTCAATTTCGGAGAGATTTTCAACGGTGAAAAAACATCACTGTTGTGTAAATTGTTTGTCCTGTGAACACGAGGTTAAAAATTGCAAAAGTGCTTTTAATTGCTCAACGTGTAATAAAAGACATCATACTTTGTTACATCGGGAAAGTTCTAACACTGAAGTTGCGACTCGAGATAATTCTGCAACAGTTGCAAGTACAGTAGCCCATAATACTAGTGTCACTCCTAGTACGAGCAACGTGGTACACAATACTGATGTAAATTCATCTCTGCCTTCTACATCGACAGGAATCTATTCCAATAATAATTTTTCTCGGCAAGTGTTTCATGTCTCAGAACCGCCATGTGCTTCTGGGGACAGCAATGGTGAATATAGTTCATCAGGGTATGACACCCTGCTAGGGCCCTGATTGACCCAGCTTCAGAGTCATCGTTCATCTCTGAAAACTTGCAAAATCGTTTGAAATTGCGACCACATTTGACGAAAGTGTCCGTTTCAGGCATAAATCAAACTCTTTCTGCTACGACTAGGAAAATTTGTGTTTTGAAGATCTGTTCTCCATTAGATCAAACTGTTCTATTGGAAACCATGGCTTTAGTATTGCCAAAGATATCAGGGGGCTTGCCCTCGTTTATTATTGACTCAAATCTTCATGACTATTTTCCTAATTTACAACTAGCTGATCCTCATTTTGGGCAACCTAGGTCAGTTGATATACTGTTAGGGGCCGATTTGTATCCTCAAATCATTCTAGGAGAAATTCATCGTGAAACTGTGGGAGCGTTGTTAGCTCAGAGAACTATATTCGGGTGGATTAGCACGGGATCTGTTCCAAAGCCACAAGTTCAAGTACATTCTGTCAGAATAGAAGAATCTCCGGAGGATAGTTTAAATATAAATCTTCTTAAATTTTGGGAGCTAGAAGAGACTCCAAAAAGAAAAATATTGAGTCTCTTTGATAAATTCTGTGAGGATAATTATAGGAAAACAACACGACGTGATTCCGATGGCCGTTATGTAGTGACGCTACCTTTTAAGCCAGAATTTCCTCATGATATAAATTTAGGCGTTTCTAGACAGAATGTGATGGCACAGTTCTTGAGAAACGAAGCGTCTCTTCTACGTAAACCTGACGTTAAGACACTATATGATAGTGTTGTAAAAGAATATTTGTCATTGGATCATATGAGGCCAGTTGTGCGCGAGCTGGCAAATCCAGGTCTATCTTGTTATCTGCCTCATCATCCAATAATAAAGCCTGACCGCAAAACTACTAAACTGCGAGTCGTATTCAACGCTTCGAACAAAACCTCCAATGGGACAAGCCTAAATGATTGTCTTTATGTGGGCCCCACTTTACAATCTGATTTAGTGCTATAAATATTACGTTGGAGATTGTTCAAATACGTGTTTAATTGCGACATAACTCAAATGTATCGACAAATTCGTTTGGATTCAGCTCACACTCCTTTTCAACGTATACTTTTTCGCTCATCTCCAACAGAGGAGGTGAAGGAGTATGAGTTGCATACCGTTACTTTCGGTGTAAATTGCGCTCCTTATTTGGCAATAAGGACCCTTTTACAACTAGCGGAAGATTCAAAGACGGAGCACCCTCTTGCAGCACATTTTACGCAAGCATATGTATGTTGACGACGTACTTACGGGCGCTCATGATGTTTCATCTGCCTTAAAATCGCGAAATGAATTGATAACGGTATTGTCCTCAGCTAAATTTGAATTGAGAAAATGGACTTCTAATGAAATCCAAATTATAAAAGATCTTCCCACGGAATATTTAGTAGACACAAAATTATTGACCTTTGTTGAATCAAGCAGCTCCAAGACATTGGGTATTAAATGGAATGCTCAACTGGATTGTTTCTATTTTTGTGTAGAGCCTATTACTTATAAGACACAGTACACTAAAAGAGACGTTTTGTCCACCATTGCTCAACTGTTTGACCCTGTAGGTTGGCTTGGTCCAGTCATTGTGGTTGCAAAAATGATTATGCAAAATATTTGGAAGGATAATATAGACTGGGATGATTTTTTACTCCCCTCCACGAGGAATGAATGGGAAAAATTCGTTTCGTTTTACACAGAAGTGAACAATATAAAGATACCTAGATGGGTACACTATAGCCATGATATGTCAGCCGAACTTTATGCTTTTTCTGATGCCTCAGAAAAAGCATACGCCGGGGTAATTTATATACGCATTGAGTCACTAGGGACAATATATACTCATCTGCTATCGTGTAAAACTAAAGTAGCTCCAATTAAATCTATTTCACTGCCTCGATTGGAACTTTGTGGTGCAGTATTACCTTCAGAACTATTGAAGACATTAATGAATGAATTAGAGAATAGGCTCAGTCAAATATATTGTTGGACAGATTCAACAATTGTGCTTTGTTGGTTAAGAAAAACTACTGGGACGACCTTTGTGGCCAATCGAGTGTGTAGGATTCAAGAGAATGTAGGGAATCATAATTGGTACCATGTTAGGTCTGATGAAAATCCTGCGGATTTAGGTAGCAGAGGACTCACTCCTTCGGAACTAGCTAAAAGTGATATTTGGTGGAATGGACCTGCCTGGCTTAGAGGATGCAAAAGTGAATGGAAAATAAACGATCTACGTTCATTGGAGACAGATGTTGAGGCAAAACCTGTCAAGGCACATGGGACGTTTTTTTTTCTAATTACGACGATATTCTAGAGAGATTTTCAAAACTTGATCGTGCTCTTAGGGTGATAGCGTATATGTTTCGATTTTATTTTAGAACACATGCTTCATATAAGGGTAAACGTGAATTTTTATCTACTGCAATATCTAGTAGTGAGATCATAGAAGTGAAGCTGCGTTTGGCAATATTGGCTCAAAAAGCTCATTTCGCGGATGAATATCAAGCCTTATTACTTAGGAAACCAATTTCATTGAAAAGCTCGTTACTTACACTTAATCCATATTTGGACAACAAAGGTGTAATGAGGTTAAATGGTCGGTTAGAGAAGTCTCCCTCTTTATCGTATACAGAAAAACACCCGATTATCCGGCCATATTCTTGTCGGTTTACGATATTGTTGATCGAATTTATTCACTTGGTTTCAATTCACGGTGGAGCTCAGTTGATGTTGAGAATTATTCGTATTGAATATTGGGTTTCTCGTCTGAAAAATTTAGTGCGTGTTACAATTAACCGTTGCAAGCGTTGTATTTTGGATAGGAAACGTTCTTGTAATCAAATAATGGCAGCATTACCTGCCGAAAGAACTATATTGGAACGACCATTTACCACTGCAGGGGTAGATTTTGCTGGACCGTTTGATATGCGAAGTTTTACTGGTAGAGGTTGCAAAATTACGAAGGCATATGTGTGTATCTTTGATTGTTTTGCAACTAAAGCTGTTCATCTAGAGGCCACTTCAGATTTGACCACAGATACTTTTTTGGCAGCTTTTCATCGATTTATTGCAAGACGAGGCTGTCCATTGACTGTCTTTTCTGATAATGGTAGTAATTTTGTAGGAGCTTCGCGTGAGATTGAAAAATAATTTCGTACATTTCTTGCAGAAAGTAAAGCCAGAATGTGTTCCACATTTGGTATTAAGGGTTTGTCGTTGCGATTTATACCGGCGGGCGCTCCCCATATGGGTGGTTTGTGGGAAGCAGCTGTCAAAAGTTTTAAACTGCACTTTCGTAAGGAGGCTCAGTTTGTTAAATATACTTTTGAAGAACTTTCTACTATGCTAGCCAGAATAGAAGCCTGTTTAAACTCCCGTCCGCTGTGTCCTATGTCAGACAACCCAAACGACCCTGTAGCTCTGACTCCCGGTCATTTTTTGATCGGTGGTCCCCTATTGGCACCGCCGGAGCCTCTATTTTTAAATCTGCTATAAGTTTAGTTAATCGGTATAGAAAAATTAAGGCATTCTCTCATGATTTCTGTCGACGATGGAAAGAAGAATACCTTCAAAATTTGCACAAAAGATATAAATGGAAATTCCCTGAATGGGATATACAAGTCGACGACTTGGTAGCTATTCGCCATGAACAGCTTTCTCCGACTTCCTGGAAACTAGGGTGCGTCATTAAGACATCCAGGAAGTGATGACCACGTTCGTGTCGCAGATGTACGTACTGCAATCGGAGTTGTGAAACGACCAATTACTAAATTGGTCATTCTGACCAATTAAAATATATCACTTATTAATCCTCTTTGTTTCCTAGTAAAATGGACGCATTACCAACCTTTTTCGATGACGCCATACTCGACGAATACGAGGAAGCAATGGAGGTAGCCTAGCCGTCCCCTGTTGCATCACCTGCACCCGCATTAGATTCCCCAACACTAACCGCAGCACCAACTTTAACCGATGAGGTGGATCCGGTACAGGTTGATCCCAACCACTCAGAGGCTGGTGCAACTGGAGTTGATGATGTCACGAACGGCTCGACTTTGAACTGCGTTACACCCAGTGAGGCCAAAGATTCGGATCCGAAAGTTTCTCCAAAGCCGAGGGATTTGCAAAGGCCGAGTAATCAATGCAACCTTTGCAGGAAACATCATCCATTGAGAGCATGCTTCCGCTTTCGTGGTCTAGCTCCAGAAAAGAGATTGCGGCACGTTTTGCTACATGGGTGTTGCTCTCGATGCCTATCATCGAGTTATGCGAGCAAAAACTGCCAAAGTAACAAGCAATGTTGGAAATGCCAGGGCGACCACCACCATCCCTTATGTTCTCCACCTCAGAAAGCTACAAAAAAAGACTTCAAAAAAAAATTCGGATTCTCGTTCAGTGGTAACTAATTTCATGCCTTCGACTTCCACTATTCGTCACGTCGTCAACTTTTCGCCGACACTTCAAGCTATGCTTATTTGTGGAAATAGAAAGATCCAAATCAGAGCGGTCATTGATTTATGTTGTCGAGCGAGCTATATTAGCGATCATCTGGTAAAACAATTAAAAATTCCAGTGATTGATGCTCATGTCCGCCTGACAGTTGGATCTATCTACGACAGCGCTAAATGGATTTCCATGACGGCAAAAGTCAAGAAAATTCATGGAATAAAAACCCCGACGGAAGACGTTTCGGAAGAGGTGCGAGATCAATTTCCGGGATTTCAGTATGCTGATCCCTCTTTTTTTCATTCTGGGCAGGTTGCATTGGTACTCGGTCCTGATGTGAGTTCCAAAGTTAGAAGCTGAAAAACTTTTTCGAGTCCGGGTTCCTTATTGGCCCAATATACAATTTTTGGCTGGGTCGTATCCGGTACATCTCCTATTTAAATATACCTTTTCAGTTGATGGATCTGTTGTAAAAACCATTCATGTTTCAGTTGATGGATCTGTTGTAAAAACCATTCACTTGTCAGTTGATGGGTCTGTTGTAAAAACCATATTATTTTTAAAATATACCCGCTTCATTTATATTAGAATGTATGAATTTTTTTTCTAATATAGTTGAGTATAATAATCATTATCGTTTAATTGCATCGAATTAAGTTCTCGCAAGGTGGTCGGCAATGTTTAAGTCAAAATTCAATTTATGTTACTTCACATATTTTTATATGTAAGTTGGTTAGTTGGGTTATTTTTACTCCTTTTTGGATAACAAAATTTACTTCTGGAATAAACAACTTTGGTCTTCGGAGTAACTAGTTTTTGTCCAGCGAGTAAACCGCTAACGGTTCACTTAAATATTGCTTTCGCCATCTTTATGAAAAAATAACTTAATTCACTTGTCGATATCTGTTAAAGTGCGACGCACACAAATACAAAAAATTATTGGATTGTTCTTACCAAACCTCTTCATTCTTTTATAAAGGTAAATAAAAACAAAGATATTTTATATTTGTATGAAAAAACTGATTGTGTTTTATTTCCTGAAATTTCTCCCTTCTTGCCCAAACAGCTGAGTAAAGCTTTTCTGCACAGCCAGCCTCAAAAAGTTTTCTCTATGTATGTCGAATTGTGAACACATTCGTGTGAAAATATTACGTATACTCACAATTTTGTACTAGAACTTAAGAACTTAATGAGAAATTTGTCGTTTCGGATGTCGTTTTTATTATGGGCTTTGTTGCGCTATGGCTGATTTTCGGTCATCGTTACAGTCTTGTTCTGTTTCATCATTAACTCGGAAAATATAGGTTGCCGCCAAATTTTTATTTAGTATATTCTTCTCATTTTTAAATTTTCTATAAGATAGGCTATTTTTTTCATTTGGACCAACTTGGCTAAGCTAGATTTAAGCCAAACTTTTGATTGGGTTAAGAAGTCGTAAAAAAATTTTGAATATTCAGAAAGACCTATTCAAAAGCTTTAAAATGATACCAATATCGGCCATATACCTTCAGAAATAAAGGGGAAGATTACCTATATATATGAAAATTTCAGAGGTCCATAATTCGAAAACTGCATTTCCCCCATTTTTATATTTTACATTTTCTTCTTATTTTTGCATTTTCTACCCCCCTATGTAAATTTTTTTCTTTGGAGCTGTGTCACTAAACTTGATTTAAGCAGATTTTCTGCATAACTTAATTGATCCAATATTGTTCCGTTGCTTCGCAAACGTAATATATAATCACAGTTTTATATAAAAACTAGAGGCCATAATTCGGAATATATGGATTGTTGCCAATATTTTTATTTGATATTTTTCTTATTTTTAAATTTTCTATCACCTAAGCTATTTTCTATTTCATTTGGACCAACTTCGCTAAACTATGTTTAAGAAAAAAACGTCAGACGGCGATATAGTTCCTACCATGTCAAACTATCTAATATGCAAAATGCCTGTTTTAGATTCGTAACCATTATTCTCCAATGGGTACGATACGCTTCGTTGGAAAATTTTTAATCTACCTCATAAAATCTTGAAAACACATTAAGAAATATTTTAAAACTTCCACTTTTATTAATATGCTGACTTTGTGTTCATAACTGGCAAGTTTTTGCGCCCTTTTTAAAAGATTTGCATATTGGATAGTTTGACATACTAGGTATGAAACGAGAGGAGATATCAAAAAATGTTGATAGGAAATTTCGTTTTATTTCATCGAGCTCTAGAAAAACCAACAAAATGAAAAAAACTCAAACTTTAAACGTCGATATCTCAAAAATATTTTACTATGACCTTTCGTCGTATTTCGAGTTCTATAAGAAACCGACTGAGTTCCAAAACGTCCTTTGCAATGCAACTGAACAAAGTCATGCATTCCTAAACGCAACTATGTAAACATTGACAATGTCACACGTCCCTAAATTTATAAAAAAAGCTATCGATACGCCAACCAAAGCAATTTGTGTATCAGTAACTTTGTTGCTGCTTTTTTTACAAAGTAAACAATACAGTTGGTTACTTTATATCGAAACAGTGGCAAAACTGCATCACTGCAATGTGTTTTTACGCTTTAAAACTCGCCGACCATCAACATGTCGCGGCGCCGTAGAAATCGTAGAATCCTCACATTCGTAAACGCAGTAAAATTTTGAGTTTCTGAAATTTGCTAAAAATTCTTATTTTTATTTTTGAAAGGTTATCAGTAAACAATTTCCAATTAAATCTCTTAACCTTAATACGGCAACACTTGATGATCTCCAGTTTCGCAGCAAATTTATGCTACCAATGCAAAAAACTGGACTTATGGATGGAATCGCCTTATACTTTCATATTTACTTTACAAAATCACACACGCCTTTGGGATTTAGTACAGATCCCTGGTCACCGCGAACAAATTGGCTACAAACAATACTATTTTTCGATCAAACACTGTCGGTTAATGCAGGTTCGTTATATTATGGTGGCATTGAATTCACTTCATTTGCAAAAACTGTAAATCTAAATAATATTGTTGTTAATTTGGAAATGCTGATGGGTGATCCAACACAAGCAGATATAGAAATTGATATGTCTTGGCATTTTAAATTAACAACTGCTGCAGCTGTGGTGTGTCAAAAGAAAATAGCCGATAAAAATAGCTCTATTAATTTCAAAGTAACTGAAAAAACAAGCACTGAGCAAAAAAATAGCAAAAGTACTGACCCTAGAATTTGCCAAGAAAACACCAAACTGATAAAAAATGCGTTAACGGACCAGAATGTAGTTAGATGCTCTGGTTTAGTAGTAACTGCGGATAATTTCAATAATACTATAACAATTGGCAAACATAATTATCCGTGTCGTAAAAATAAACGCAATAAATGTAAATTCCCAAAAAGGGCTAATGGTTTAAACTCTTAATATAATTTTGCTTATAATTTATGTGTTAATTATTGAGTTGGCTGTTAATTTATTTTTTTAATTATTCCATTATTATTTATTACTGAATTGAAATACTTTAAAATATAATTCTTGTTATTAAATTTGTAAGATATTTTTATTTGTTACATCATTTGAAAGAATTTAAATTTGTATGTATAATACAGGATGTGATGGAAATCGATTTCAAAAACGAAGCAATTTTGAAATGTGCTTTTTAATTTTATCACAATAATTATAAAAATATTTCGGTCTTAAAAAGAATTTTATCACTCATAAAATAATTTTATCACAATGATTCGCCCATGTGCTGAAAACCGCGCGATTGTTAAATCACTTGCGAGTTTAAAATCGCAAATCTCACCTTTGCATGTGTTGACGCTCGTGCGTTCTGTTTATTTTTCGAAATAATCTTCGAAAAAGGTTCTTTTATGTCGACGGCCCATATTCAAAATTCTCTATATTCGATTTTGAGGAAAATCACTTTTTATTACTTCTCTATTCTAGTATGAATTATAATTGATAATTACAAGTACTAGTGTGTGAATGTTTGTATGTTCAGTTTTATTTGAACATGTACATCCTTTTGCTAGGTGCCTTTAGAGTTTAACAATTAAGTTATCAGTTTAGTCAAACTGTATGGGCTTATATCCAAAGAAATTTTCATTATTTTGGCTTGAGTTCGGTTTAAATTTAATTTTTCAATTAGATTATAATTTTATTTAGACATAAATGTGTCAAAATTTTCTTTGTCTACATGCTTCACATTTATCTCTAAATAAACATATATTTTAATTGAAAAAATAAATTAAAATCAAACTCAAGCCAAAATAATGAAAATTTCTTTGGATATTAACCCATACAGTTCGACTAAACTCATAACTTAATTGTTAAACTCCAAAGACATCTAGCAAAAAATGTACATGTTCAAATAAAATTGAACATAAAAACATTCACACATACTAGTACTTGTAATTATCAATGATAATTCATGCTAGAAAGAGAAATAATAAAAAGAAGCTTAACACAAGATAAGGATAAAGCTGAATATCAATAACTATCAAATGAAATACAGCTCTAAGAGTGTGTAGCGAATGCTTATTTTTTGCTTGTTATTGTTATTATGGGTTATTGTTGACTTTTGTTAGACTTGTTTGAAGTGACAATTTCACGTACGAAAGATCCGGTCTTAAATGAATGAGTGAAATGGGTAGAAAAAGAAACAACAAAAATGAAAAGGTAAATAAACAAAAATAAAACACTATGGAATGAGAAAGTAAACAATAAGAAATTTTTATGCGTGACGACCTATTTGCTTTCATGTAAACCTGATACCATCTACCTGATTGGGACGAATTATGGCTGTTTATTTTATAAATTAAACTGAAATTTATTTCTATAATAATTAAGTAAACATAATAAAGACAAACAAAGGCCAAAGATTTAGAAGTAAATAAATATCTTTAAAAATGTTTGTAAGTTGGATTTAGAGGTTTCTGGCAAGGTTCAAGGCCATAGTACAAAGGGTATTGACTTCATAGTTGAAGCCGTTAGGTATTGATAATCCGGCTAGTACGATCTGACAAAGGGAAAGTAATAGAGTCCGACCGAATATTCGATTTCTGTTTCGGATTCGGCCAAAATTGTGGTTTCGGCAGATATTCGGTTCAGGCCAACTTTTTGGCCGAATACCGAAACCGAAACTTTTTATTCTCTATAAATAAGAAGGTTAATCGAAATAGTATTTTCCAAATTTAAAATATGTCACCACCATGAATCTGGTTTTTCCCGTCCAATATCTTTTCAAATTGAATGAAAATTTTACTTAGTTGTATAAAGATATACATAGTAACATAAAGTATTCAACTGTTTGTTGCCAAAATAAATAGCACAAACTAGGGAATGGTAAACCGATTTCGATTCCAATCGAAAATCTATTTTATGTTATAATTAATCGATTTTTCGCAATCGAATTTACTTCTGCAGTTTTGCACTGAAATTGATTATTTGCTTTTTAAAATAAATTTTTTTAAATAATTCAAAATATGTATGAGAAAATCTGATTTTCAATCTTCACGATAAATTCAATACCGTCGAGAAAAATTCTTTATTGTGTATATCATCTATGAAACGCGGGCGTAAACAAAAAAACTTCACTTTAGTAGAAATGAATGAAATCGTATAAATTTAGTGTAAAAATAGCTAAATATATTCCACTTTATATCTTCTTAGTTATTCCGACTCAACTTTTTGATTGGTGCTCTTGTAACGTCATCAATAGAGTGATATTTTGAAGCTATTGGACCGCGTACAGGAGAGGGCGAAGAAGCTTATCGGTGACAGTAGGGTAGCCAACTCTATTGACTCGCTGGAGCATCGGCGCAATGTGAGTAGTAGGGAACTGGGCTCACGGCCCCAATTAAAATTTTAAAATTTGGGTAATTAAAATTTGAAATTTTGAAATTTTAATTGCTAAATAAACAAAAGTGTAATTTGATACCCGTAGGAAAAAAATGAAAGTACCCAGTAGGCAAAATGTGTAAAGTGAAGATTGTGAAAAATTATAGTGTGTGTAATCCTTTTTGGTGTTATAGAAATTTAGGGTGTTGTTCTAATGGGGTGATATTGAGACATTGGATAGTGAGTTCGGGACTTGGTAATATTGGCTTAGTATAGACAATGTGGTTCTTATGGGGTGATATTGAGACATTGGGTAGTGAGTTTGGAGCTTGAAAGTATTGATTGAGTATAGACTAGATGGTTCTTATGTGGTCATATTGAGAGATTGGGTAGTGTTTAAGATTATATGTGGAAATAAAGAGTGTAGACAAGTTTGGTGACAATGTCACCAAACTTGTAGATAAAAAAGTCGACTTGGGTTCCTACGGGGTTTATTGTGTCGCTTTTATTATTTTTTTGTTCTTGATAATTTTTTTGTGATGCTTGTGTTTACATTTACTTTGTGCATGGCTGTGGGTGCGTGGATGTATGGGGGTGTGTGTGTGTGTGTGTGTTTCATTTTTCTTATCTTTAGATTTGTGAAGAATGTGTATATGTCGTTTCAAATGTCCGTCTTGTTTATTTCTTGGGATAATAATTTGAATATTTGTTCTACAGAATCATGTTTATTGCTTTGTTTATTCAGCTGCGCATTTTTTGAGAATGAGTCATCTTTTGAAATGTCCGTCTGATTATTTGTTTTGCAGAATCATGTTTATGAATTTGTTTATTCAGCTGCACATTTTTTGAGAATGAGTCATCATTTGAAATGTCCGTCTGATTATTTGTTTTGCAGAATCATGTTTATGACTTTGTTTATTCAGCTGCAAATTTTTTGAGAATGAGTCATCATTTGAAATGTCCGTCTGATTATTTGTTTTGCAGAATCATGTTTATTGCTTTGTTTATTCAGAGATTGGGTAGCGTTTAAGATTATATGTGGAAATAAAGAGTGACAATGTCACCAAACTTGTAGATGAAAAAGTCGACTTGGGTTCCTACGGGGTTTATTGTGTCGCTACTATTATTTTTTTGTTCTTGATAATTTTTTTGTGATGCTTGTGTTTACATTTACTTTGTACATGGCTGTGGGTGCGTGGATGTGTGGGGGATGGGGGTGTGTGTATGTGTGTGTGTGTTTCTTTTTTCTTATCTTTAGATTTGTGAAGAATGTGTGTATGTCGTTTCAAATGTCCGTCTTGCTTATTTCTTGGGATAATAATTTGAATATTTGTTCTACAGAATCATGTTTACTGCTTTGTTTATTCAGCTGCGCATTTTTTGAGAATGAGTCATTTGAAATGTCCGTCTGATTATTTGTTTTGCAGAATCATGTTTATGAATTTGTTTATTCAGCTGCACATTTTTTGAGAATGAGTCATCATTTGAAATGTCCGTCTGATTATTTGTTTTGCAGAATCATGTTTATTGCTTTGTTTATTCAGCCGCACATTTTTTGAGAATGAGTCATCATTTGATAACAAAATTTTATTAGTCATCATTTAGTTGTGTTGTATTTAAAATAAAAAAAACAGTTGTTTTAATTTGTTTTTCTATGCATTTAATTTTTATTAAATATATTTAAGTAATTAAAAAGTTTTAAAATTGTTAATTTTAAGACAATAATAATAATAATTTGTATATATAAATTATTTTAAACAAGATATTTCTTTTGTTAGTAAAATAGCATTTCTTAATGCACAAACACCATATGTATGATAATTACAATATAAATAATCGGGATATTTAATTTCTATTTGTGTAAAGTTGATGCATCCAAAGTCCTCGATGTTAAAAACTCTTTTTTTTTAAGTATTTCTTCTAGCCATTGTCTCTTTTCTTTTCCTTTAACATATATTTTAGAATAACGTACATTAGCTTTTAAAAACTTGTAGACGCTTTGAAATGTGACTGATCCATCGTTCCACTTTAGGTGATGATAGTTCTTTGTTAACCAGTTTACTTCTTTTCGCTTCTTTGGCGATAGACATATAAAACCAAAGCGGGGTTCTATAATGAAATTTATGGCTTCATTGTTGTTGTTGTTGTTGTTGTTGTTGTTGTTGTTGAAAACGATCGCTACTTCTTTTGCGATGAAATCATTTGAATCGCTTTTGAATAGTTGCATATCTATACAAACTATACTATCATCCATATTGTTTAATTTACAAGACTTTTCGGACTTGTCCTTTTATGGGTACATATTCAATTATGCGATCATGAATAAGAATGCAGTAAGCTGATGTCTGAGGCAATATTTGTAGCTGTTTCAAATTCAATTTTTATATCAATTGGTCCGTTATTGAGCGATTCGTTTTGATGGCTGACATCTACTACAATAATCGGTGCATTATTTTTAAATTCTTGAGCAGTTAGAAGCGGTTGAGATTCTCTCATGTAATAGCTCTGTTGAAATCTTAGATACATATCATATAGAATTGCATAGCGTTCATTCTTAAATTTGATATTTAGGTCATCATATGGATATGACACTGAATTTAAATGTACTTTTAAATTTGTCAGGTCACAATGAACAAACTTATTTTCTTGTTGAAAAGCAATCAATACAAAACGGGGTCGTTCTCTACTTGCAGCTAATTTAACATTCCAGATATGACTTGTTCCTGTATTAAGTTGTGGGTTAACATGACAATCCCAACTACGGAATGCCATCGGTATAGAAGCACCATTGTTAATAATTTTTATCATATTTAACTTGCTAAAATCAGATAATTGTACATGTGGAATTCTCCATGAGATGAGTGAAACTGAAAGTTTTGCTTTATCCGTGGAAACGCTCCAGTGTACAAGATCTTCATCGTTCTTATTACGCAAGAGTATCAATTCATGTTTCCCATTTAGTATGACTTTGTTGTAGTCTTCAGCGAAACCCAAAAGCATTTTTAAGGGTACATAAAAGTTAAAATATCCATTAACAAGTTTTAAATCATCAATTTTATTCCAGCCAGCATTCTGCATTACAGTGCATTCCGTTGGTGATAAAGAAAACAAATTTTTTATGGTACTTATACCTCCTAAATATCTTGTATGATCAATTTCAATACCATTAAGTTCATAACGAATTTCATCAAAGAGATATGCAACAAAGTTGTTTTTTAATTTAAAGTTGTCTGTAGATGTGGAGGTTTTCTCATCTACAACAGATCCCTCAACATATATATAACTTTCACTAGGTAACACATACAAATCTTGATTTTGAATTGAAATGCGAATTTCATCATTATTGTTGTAGGATTGTAGGTATGGCACATATGTATGATAGTCCTTTTTGATTATATTTTCATCAGATAAGGGTTTATCTAAGACATTTATTATTGAACTCATTTTGCCTTCAATTTAAAATTCAATGACTTGAGAAAATTTTTATTTGCTGTCGTTAGAGTTTTTTGATGAATTGACCTCTTTAATTGTGGTTTAGGTCGTGATAATATTTTAGGTTCGTATGCTGATGGTGTTGTTGTTGTTGCTATATTCTGTGATATACTCGAGTTGAATATTAGCATTATTTAGTTGGTCTTAAATGAATTCGTATTGTTATTTCCTCTCCTCGGAAATTAATTAAATCACCGTGCTGATCAACTACTCGTAGAGCTAGTGAACTTATCTCTCTGAAGTTCACCGGTAAATAGATGCGATTTCGAGGTATCTCATCTATTTTATAGCCTGGAGTCACATTAATCGGAAATTCATGTAGTGTATGCGCACATATGTATGATAGTCCTTTTTGATTATATTTTCATCAGATAAGGGTTTATCTAAGACATTTATTATTGAACTTATTTTGCCTTCAATTTAAAATTCAATGACTTGAGAAAATTTTTATTTGCTGTCGTTAGAGTTTTTTGATGAATTGACCTCTTTAATTGTGGTTTAGGTCGTGATAATATTTTAGGTTCGTATGCTGATGGTGTTGTTGTTGTTGCTATATTCTGTGATATACTCGAGTTGAATATTAGCATTATTTAGTTGGTCTTAAATGAATTCGTATTGTTATTTCCTCTCCTCGGAAATTAATTAAATCACCGTGCTGATCAACTACTCGTAGAGCTAGGGAACTTATCTCTCTGGAGTTCACCGGTAAATAGATGAGATTTCGAGGTATCTCATCTATTTTATAGCCTGGAGGCACATTAATCGGAAATTCATGTAGTGTATGCGCCTTGGAATTATTCATATATGTATTAACAGCGATACTACTTTCAATTCGCAATAGATTCACCTTGAAAATATTAACTGGAAGATCAGAATAATGATCTACGTTTGGAGTTAGGATTTTACTATTGAATCCCAAGAGTTTTGCAATTGTATTTTCTCTATTAAAATATATTGCATCCTTAGAGCTGTTGACTTTAACTTGCATTGTATTGTTATTGGCTTCTATAAAAATTCTATTTTCTGGATTGTAGCGTTTATATTGTTCCTCTATATAATCAACAATATCATTCAATTCATAAGATCCAATATGTGTTTCAATCACATTTTCACCTATATGAAAGAAATTGTTGTAGACATCAACATTTGGGATGCTATTATGTGAATGAAAATCAGTTAGAGCACACTCATATGCCCCATTTAAATCAATAGGTGGGAAGTAATTAGCAGATAACTCTGATGAGTTGGAGCTTAGAGTAAGTGTTATTGACATTATGACTGTCTGATTACGAATAAATAAGTTCAACACAAAATTGTTTATAAAAAGGATTTACATATTTATTTCATCTTTTTTATTTTAAATTTACATTATAATCTTAAGTACTAAGTATGTATGTATAATAATTGCTGATAATGTTTCAACTATAATATTTCATCTTTACTTTTCCATGAATTGTGATCGTTACTAAATCCTAACCATTTAACAAATGCTTTGGCTCCTCTGGTTTTAATAATCTTTTCAACTATATATGTATTAGGAAATCTTGTTTTTAAAAGTTCTTCATCATAAAATCCACCTTTAATAGGATTTCCACGATAATCTTCTAATATGTATGTTGTGGGATATGTATTTTGAATAGATTTAATTGTGAAAGTTTTTGTTGTCCAATTTGGAGTATAGCCTTTTTCAAAAATATGCTTATATTTGCTTATGCGCACATGATCACCAACATTAAATTTCGATATTTTATACATTTTCAAATAATTTTTTCTCATTTGAAGAGTTGACTTTAATTGGAGCCATTTTAATGGTACGCCAACATTAGTCTTTCCACAATAAGCTGATCTGATCTGATACCTAATAAGCTGCTCTGATACCTAATAACCTGATCTGATAACCTGATCAGGTACCTAATAAGCTGATCTGATAACCTGATCAGATACCTAATAAGCTGATCTGATAGGTGGAAAATGGATGGAAAAATTTTAAAAGAGCTGGTTGCGACAAGAAATGTCTTGAAGAAAAAGCTTCGTAGTATAAAAACGGGCGAAATAGACACACGTGAACAACTAAAAGATACATTTAAACCTATAACAGATCCTTTAAACAAATTTATAAATAATTCTAATAATATCAATGGAATTATCAAAAAAGAAAAGAATGAGATGAAAACAGAAATTGAATATAATAACAGTTCTAATCATCTTAAGAAACCATCAATTAAGTTGGAGACAAGTACACCAAAGAAACTTGTAGAAGAATCAATATTTGATACCAGCAATTCACTTGCTGATCCTAATGGTGAAAGTACTATTGATAATGATGATGACGATGATGACGATTTTTACTCTCAAAACTCAAATGCTGAAGAGAGTTACACTGACTTATCTGTTTTGGAAGGAAGAAATGAATTAGATACTAACTATGGTCCACATAAAGATTTCAATAATGAATGAAAATTTGGTGATGTAAGCTCAAATTAAATGAAAACAAAATACATGTTGGTAGTCAAATATGGGCTCTAACACCAGGACTATTTTCTCTAATGTTTCATAAAATACCAAAAAACTATGATAAATATGAACTAGAACTCTACAAAAAATTTTAATTAATACAAATGCGTACAGAAGAGACTATAAACCTGATGGACAAATCAAGGGAACGAAAGCCTATAAATATAAACATATTATCAAAAAGATGTTTAAAGAGAAAAACCAACAGACTTTATCAAGAAATAAGACAATATCTAATTATAAAGGTGATGGATTGATGCAGTTTAACCCTCATAAGCCAAACTATATATACTGGGATGATCCAAATGAGATGGTAGATCGACTTCGACTACTGGTATAATCACAAGCTGCAGGTCATACTAATCATAATAACGAAATTGTATCAATTATTGAAGAACTAATATAATAGAATAATCTATATAAAGTATGTCTGTTGATAAGTTTGGACATTATCTAAACGATACAAGCAATATAATTTCATTGAAAAATGCCCCTAAAATGTTGGGGTTCTTTATGGATGCGAACAACAACATCGATGTCCAAAACAAAAGAATCAAAAATGTGGCAAAAGCTGTTGAGAAAACGATGTTTCTGCAAACTCAAATCGAAGAAATAGAACACAAGCTATTAAAATACTTTAAGGAAGATAACAACAATATTCATGATACTCTAAGAACTCAAATCGAAATGCTACAACATGCAATAATATTACAGTTGGAAGAGAATAAGAAAATGCAAGAAACTATTTCCAAAATCAAACAATTTTTGGAAGACGGATATCTACAAAAATTTGTTGAAAGTATACAAAAGAAAAGTTAATGAGAAGATTTATAGATTTGAAAATTACATGTTTGTGTCAATAGCTAAAAGTGTATCAAATAGATCACAACACATCGAAAATAATTCTTAATACTAAAAAAATGACTTCAAAAAGAATTTTAGTAAATGAACTCCATAAACAAGCTCGAAAATCTTTTTTACGTCGTAGAGTTGTGATGAAAGGAAAGATGATCGTTGGGAAGCTGATTTAGTTGAAATGGGAAATTATTCTATGGACAATAAAAATTATAGATTTTTGTTAACTGTAATTGACACATTCTCCAAATTTGCATGGGCAGTACCACATAAAACAAAAACTGCACTTGAAACAACCCAAGCCATGTCATTTATTTTTCAATTGGGACGAGTACCAAAAAATCTACAAACAGATGATGGTAAAGAATTTTTCAATAAACACTTTGGAAAATTGACGGATAAGTACAACATTAATCACTATTCAACGTATAGCAGAATGAAAGCATCAATAGTAGAACGATTTAATAGAACATTAAAAGGGATGATGTGGAAAGAATTTAGTTTTAATGGTACATACAATTGGCTTGATATCTACAAATATCTATTAGAATCATATAACAGAAAAGTTCATCGTACCATTAAAATGGCTCCAATTAAAGTCAACTCTTCAAATGAGAAAAAATTATTGAATACAGTATACAGTCATTTGAAAATGTATAAAATATCGAAATTTAATGTTGGTGATCATGTGCGCATAAGCAAATATAAGCATATTTTTGAAAAAGGCTATACTCCAAATTGGACAACAAAAACTTTCACAATTAAATCTATTCAAAATACATATCCCACAACATACATATTAGAAGATTATCGTGGAAATCCTATTAAAGGTGGATTTTATGATGAAGAACTTTTAAAAACAAGATTTCCTAATACATATATAGTTGAAAAGATTATTAAAACCAGAGGAGCCAAAGCATTTGTTAAATGGTTAGGATTTAGTAACGATCACAATTCATGGATAAGTAAAGATGAAATATTATAGTTGAAACATTATCAGCAATTATTATACATACATACTTAGTACTTAAGATTACAATGTAAATTTAAAATAAAAAAGATGAAATAAATATGTAAATCCTTTTTATAAACAATTTTGTGTTGAACTTATTTATTCGTAATCAGACAGTCATAATGTCAATAACACTTACTCTAAGCTCCAACTCATCAGAGTTATCTGCTAATTACTTCCCACCTATTGATTTAAATGGGGCATATGAGTGTGCTCTAACTGATTTTCATTCACATAATAGCATCCCAAATGTTGATGTCTACAACAATTTCTTTCATATAGGTGAAAATGTGATTGAAACACATATCGGATCTTATGAATTGAATGATATTGTTGATTATATAGAGGAACAATATAAACGCTACAATCCAGAAAATAGAATTTTTATAGAAGCCAATAACAATACAATGCAAGTTAAAGTCAACAGCTCTAAGGATGCAATATATTTTAATAGAGAAAATACAATTGCAAAACTCTTGGGATTCAATAGTAAAATCCTAACTCCAAACGTAGATCATTATTCTGATCTTCCAGTTAATATTTTCAAGGTGAATCTATTGCGAATTGAAAGTAGTATCGCTGTTAATACATATATGAATAATTCCAAGGCGCATACACTACATGAATTTCCGATTAATGTGCCTCCAGGCTATAAAATAGATGAGATACCTCGAAATCTCATCTATTTACCGGTGAACTCCAGAGAGATAAGTTCACTAGCTCTACGAGTAGTTGATCAGCACGGTGATTTAATTAATTTCCGAGGAGAGGAAGTAACAATACGAATTCATTTAAGACCAACTAAATAATGCTAATATTCAACTCGAGTATATCACAGAATATAGCAACAACAACACCATCAGCATACGAACCTAAAATATTATCACGACCTAAACCACAATTAAAGAGGTCAATTCATCAAAAAACTCTAACGACAGCAAATAAAAATTTTCTCAAGTCATTGAATTTTAAATTGAAGGCAAAATAAGTTCAATAATAAATGTCTTAGATAAACCCTTATCTGATGAAAATATAATCAAAAAGGACTATCATACATATGTGCGCATACACTACATGAATTTCCGATTAATGTGACTCCAGGCTATAAAATAGATGAGATACCTCGAAATCTCATCTATTTACCGGTGAACTCCAGAGAGATAAGTTCACTAGCTCTACGAGTAGTTGATCAGCACGGTGATTTAATTAATTTCCGAGGAGAGGAAATAACAATACGAATTCATTTAAGACCAACTAAATAATGCTAATATTCAACTCGAGTATATCACAGAATATAGCAACAACAACAACACCATCAGCATACGAACCTAAAATATTATCACGACCTAAACCACAATTAAAGAGGTCAATTCATCAAAAAACTCTAACGACAGCAAATAAAAATTTTCTCAAGTCATTGAATTTTAAATTGAAGGCAAAATGAGTTCAATAATAAATGTCTTAGATAAACCCTTATCTGATGAAAATATAATCAAAAAGGACTATCATACATATGTGCCATACCTACAATCCTACAACAATAATGATGAAATTCGCATTTCAATTCAAAATCAAGATTTGTATGTGTTACCTAGTGAAAGTTATATATATGTTGAGGGATCTGTTGTAGATGAGAAAACCTCCACATCTACAGACAACTTTAAATTAAAAAACAACTTTGTTGCATATCTCTTTGATGAAATTCGTTATGAACTTAATGGTATTGAAATTGATCATACAAGATATTTAGGAGGTATAAGTACCATAAAAAATTTGTTTTCTTTATCACCAACGGAATGCACTGTAATGCAGAATGCTGGCTGGAATAAAATTGATGATTTAAAACTTGTTAATGGATATTTTAACTTTTATGTACCCTTAAAAATGCTTTTGGGTTTCGCTGAAGACTACAACAAAGTCATACTAAATGGGAAACATGAATTGATACTCTTGCGTAATAAGAACGATGAAGATCTTGTACACTGGAGCGTTTCCACGGATAAAGCAAAACTTTCAATTTCACTCATCTCATGGAGAATTCCACATGTACAATTATCTGATTTTAGCAAGTTAAATATGATAAAAATTATTAACAATGGTGCTTCTATACCGATGGCATTCCGTAGTTGGGATTGTCATGTTAATCCACAACTTAATACAGGAACAAGTCATATCTGGAATGTTAAATTAGCTGCAAGTAGAGAACGACCCCGTTTTGTATTGATTGCTTTTCAACAAGAAAATAAGTTTGTTCATTGTGACCTGACAAATTTAAAAGTACATTTAAATTCAGTGTCATATCCATATGATGACCTAAATATCAAATTTAAGAATGAACGCTATGCAATTCTATATGATATGTATCTAAGATTTCAACAGAGCTATTACATGAGAGAATCTCAACCGCTTCTAACTGCTCAAGAATTTAAAAATAATGCACCGATTATTGTAGTAGATGTCAGCCATCAAAACGAATCGCTCAATAACGGACCAATTGATATAAAAATTGAATTTGAAACAGCTACAAATATTGCCTCAAAGACATCAGCTTACTGCATTCTTATTCATGATCGCATAATTGAATATGTACCCATAAAAGGACAAGTCCGAAAAGTCTTGTAAATTAAACAATATGGATGATAGTATAGTTTGTATAGATATGCAAGGATTCAAAAGCGATTCAAATGATTTCATCGCAAAAGAAGTAGCGATCGTTTTCAACAACAACAGCAACAATGAAGCCATAAATTTCATTATAGAACCCCCCTTTGATTTTATATGTCTATCGCCAAAGAAGCGAAAAGAAGTAAACAGGTTAACAAAGAACTATCATCACCTAAAGTGGAACGATGGATCAGTCACATTTCAAAGCGTCTACAAGTTTTTAAAAGCTAATGTACGTTATTCTAAAATATATGTTAAAGGAAAAGAAAATAGACAATGGCTAGAAAAAGTACTTAAAAAAAAAGAGTTTTTAACATCGAGGACTTTGGATGCATCAACTTTACACAAATAGAAATTAAATATCCCGATTATTTATATTGTAATTATCATACATATGGTGTTTGTGCATTAAGAAATGCTCTTTTACTAACAAAAGAAATATCTTGTTTAAAATAATTTATATATACAAATTATTATTATTATTGTCTTAAAATTAACAATTTTAAAACTTTTTAATTACTTAAATATATTTAATAAAAATTAAATGCATAGAAAAACAAATTAAAACAACTGTTTTTTTTATTTTAAATACAACACAACTAAATGATGACTAATAAAATTTTGTTATCAAATGATGACTCATTCTCAAAAAATGTGCGGCTGAATAAACAAAGCAATAAACATGATTCTGCAAAACAAATAATCAGACGGACATTTCAAATGATGACTCATTCTCAAAAAATTTGCAGCTGAATAAACAAAGTCATAAACATGATTCTGCAAAACAAATAATCAGACGGACATTTCAAATGATGACTCATTCTCAAAAAATGTGCAGCTGAATAAACAAATTCATAAACATGATTCTGCAAAACAAATAATCAGACGGACATTTCAAATGATGACTCATTCTCAAAAAATGCGCAGCTGAATAAACAAAGCAATAAACATGATTCTGTAGAACAAATATTCAAATTATTATCCCAAGAAATAAACAAGACGGACATTTGAAACGACATACACACATTCTTCACAAATCTAAAAATAAGAAAAAAGAAACACACACACACACACACATACACATACAAGTTTGGTGACATTGTCACCAAACTTGTCTACACTCTTTATTTCCACATATAATCTTAAACACTACCCAATCTCTCAATATGACCCCATAAGAACCATCTAGTCTATACTCAATCAATACTTTCAAGCTCCAAACTCACTATCCAATGTCTCAATATCACCCCATAAGAACCACATTGTCTATACTAAGCCAATACTACCAAGTCCCGAACTTACTACCCAATGTCCCAATATCACACCATTAGAACAACACCCTAAATTTCTATAACACCAAAAAGCATTACACACACTATAATTTTGCACAATCTTCACTTAACACATTTTGCCTACTGGGTACTTTCATTTTTTTCCCACGGGTATCAAATTACACTTTTGTTTATTTAGCAATTAAAATTTCAAAATTTCAAATTTTAATTACCCAAATTTTAAAATTTTAATTGGGGCCGTGAGCCCAGTTCCCTACTACTAATGTGGGGTGTGTTTCGCTGTTTTATAGTTACATACCACTATGGAGTGTGTTCTGATGAAATCAGGGAACTTGTTCCCGAAACCCACGCATTTTTTCGAACAACATGTTCTTCGTTAAGAGCACATTCATTTGTGGTCGATACGCTAGTGAATCGCACTACGCATTACAGAGAAAATTCGTTCTTTGGCCGAACAGTTCGTATGTGGAATAAACTCCCTGCAAAGGTCTTTCCTATCACTTTCAATGTTGGAAAGTTTAAATCGAATATCCATAAACACTAATCCCTCTATCCCCCTTCCCATAACCAATTTTCCTAATTCTGGCGCAATGCATTGCATGAATAGGGGCCATCCCCTGAGTGCCGGTCATACTAAAAAAACAGTCCTCAATGTTTGTGTACCGAACCAAATATTCCAGTTCTATTCATCATTTATTCTAATTTCAGGCCAAAATGTTGCGTTTTTGCAATTTCTACTATTATTTTGACTGACACTGTATGTATGTAGAAATAATCTTATGCCCTCTTTCACAGTGTACAGTTAAAAGTTAACGTATACTTTAACGCTTTTATATGCCGAATTTGCCGTTAAAGACTACATGAACTTTTAATCACATTGTGAAAAGGGCCTTTAATAAATTAAATGATTTTTCAGTTCTGTTAAGTTTTTAAAATGTCAATATCAGTTAATGCTAAAAAAGTTTCGGAAAGTTTCGGATTCGGCCGAATATTTGGCCTTTTTGCCAAATATTAGGTTCGGTTCGGGTTTGGCCGCAAAAAACTGCTTTCGGTCAGACTCTGGAAAGTAATAAAGATAAGGTGGGGCAAAAGAGTGTGAAATTTTAGATGGCCGCGAGCGTGAAGAGGATAGAAAGAGAAAAAAATATATTCATGAATTAGAACTGGAAAGGGGTTTGGGTTAGGTAAAAAAGATAAATTATAATTAAAATTAATTATGCAAAACTCATTAAGCAAGATAGACGGTGGAAGCAAATCCTTGGGTTATTTTCTTTACGTACAAGTGTTCAGGAACTCTTAAATCAGGTAACAATCTAGTGAAAAAAATAAAAAAATTCAGGAAAATTAAGTAGTGTCTATTCTACCCTAGCGTTCCCGTAAATAAAAAAAATTGTCCTGAGGAAGACAATACTGTTGTGGGATTGCAGTCCATAAGCAGGATATCAGAAAAGGATTAAAAGGGATCCTTGGACTGCAATCCACCTTTCTTTCACATATTGGAGTGAAGTATGTTTTGTGGACTTAAATTTTGCTTCCTGGATCAATAATTGCCACCGCAACCATTGTTAATTTGTAACTTGATGAGTCCAGTCCATATTCTTTGTTTATATATATATATATATATATATATATATATATATATATATATATATATATATATATATATATATATATATATATATATATATATATATATATATATATATATATATATATATATATATATATATATATATATATATATATATATATATATATATATATATATATATATATATATATATATATATATATATATATATATATATATATATATATATATATATATATATATATATATATATATATATATATATATATATATATATATATATATATATATATATATATATATATATATATATATATATATATATATATATATATATATATATATATATATATATATATATATATATATATATATATATATATATATATATATATATATATATATATATATATATATATATATATATATATATATATATATATATATATATATATATATATATATATATATATATATATATATATATATATATATATATATATATATATATATATATATATATATATATATATATATATATATATATATATATATATATATATATATATATATATATATATATATATATATATATATATATATATATATATATATATATATATATATATATATATATATATATATATATATATATATATATATATATATATATATATATATATATATATATATGCACAGTGATTTGATTCCAGTCTGTTTTTCATGCTAACAGTTTGTATGCAGCCATTTTGATCATATACAGACGAACCGCACTATTTCATATTCGCAGCCGATTCTATGCAGTCTTGTTCGATTGCAGTCTATTGTTTTCATTTTTTTTTTAATGTTAATAGATTCAGCTTTGTTTATTTAGTGATATAGCGGTAGTCTTATATTGATATAAATCTTTTATATATCAATATATCTCGTTTTAAAAAAAAATTTTGCATTTCGCGCTACCATACTTATTCTATAAATTTCCCGAGTTTTACGGCGTAGTAAAAATGAAGTTGACCGGCATCGTATTAGATTTTCTTTTAGCTGTCGCTTAATTTTGTTATATCACCGTCGCCACTAGCTGGAGTGGGCGGCTCAAGCAATATAAATAACCATGCGTTTACACATAGTAATAGCACAGTCTAACCAGACACGTCAACTTTGACAGTTGAAAATTGCCCAAATCAGGTTTTTATGCCGGCTAGTTGAGAAAGAGACAACAATACGCGTTGGTGTTTCATATTATCCAATTAAAAGTGTTGCAGATTTTTCAAATGTATGCGTAAAACAAAACAAAAAGAAACATTAATACTTTCTTATTTCTCTTTTGTGATGCCGTCCACTTCGGCTGAGACGGAAATATCTTCCGGCTCGTGTCGCGTCTGATTAGACTGTGGTAATAGTTCTTACATATGTAATCAACAAAGTTTTTAATGCTTTTTGCAAGTGTTTTCAATATTTTCGCATAGTATGATTATCCGCATGACCTATTTCCTTTTCTTATCATAAACGGTGATTTAATTTTTTATTTGTAATTAGCAAACTCATGGAAATTATCAACAATTAACGAAAAAATTTGCATATAAACGGAAAACATTGCCAATTATACTACATTTACACCAGAGCGAAATCTGGTAGATTTCAATTCAAATCTATGTCGAAATCCATACCGTTTACACACGGCTTTTTGCCATTTATCAAGATTTCGTTTCCATACCAGAGATAGTTGCTTAACCTTTTTTATTTTGAAATGTCAAACTGCATAGAAAAGAAGATCCGTCAAATGCAAAACAACTACTGCGCACACCTTATAAACTACATATTCTTGAACAGCGTAGTATTTTTAGGTACTATATGAGCAAAACCACGGTTGTATAGCCAAGTACTACTAGATTTTAGTAGATTTTGTCAAAATCTAGTGGCGAAGAAGATCTAGTTTTGTATGGGAAATCTAGTAAAAACAACTAGATTTAGCTCCACATCTAAGTACTAGATTTGGCTCTGGTGTAAATGCACTATTATATATAAGTTTCCAATGTATTCGACTTTCAGTCAGTAGTGCAATTCACAAACTTGTTTTCACGCTTATCAAGTCATTTAAATAACTTTACATTAAAATTATTGTTTTTACTATTCGTTAACACTTTTAAACAATATTAGCTGCGTTAACTAAACGGCAATAATTTTAGTGGTGTTATTGAATATGTAGACATCAGCCAGCTGTTCAGGTGAAGCACGTCGTCTTTTGGCAAAATTCATATAATTTGTCGACAATATACACACATATTAAATCTTTTATATATAAATAACAATATTTATATTATTTAAACATTTAGTTCAACTTTTGCATCTCTAAATTAAAGAAATTCATGAAAATATGTTTGTGTGCAACTATGAATTCGTTTTTTTTATTCCTCTTTTTTTTCGTTTATTTTAAACGTGTTGGGAAGTGATATAAAATTTTAACAAAGGCGTTAAATACATCAAATTATCGTTAATAGAAACAGTAATTATTGGAGACAAAATCAGCCTTTATTTAAGCGTTAAAACTTTGTGAATTTCACTACAAAGATTTTAGTTACCAAAATAAAACCAATTTCGGAGAATGATTAAAACAAAAACAGCTACATACTAACCAGAAATATGTCACAACATATTGCAAAAATGTCAAAATTATATTGTTGTATATGGAGATTAGCAATATACATATGCTGCAATAGCCCCCGTTACGAGTCGAGACTCTCGAATAGGAATAAATATGTTAACATATATTGCAGCAATTGTGAAAATTATGTTATTGCTAGTGGAGACAGGTGTTTGCAATATATGTTGCAATAATTGTCAACGAATTTTTTTTGACAATTAGTGCAAACATAAAATGTAAAATTTCATAGTAATTTGTGCTCCACATTTTTGTACTGCGTTTGAAATTCTGATGAAATGAATGAAATTAATAAATATAATGAAATAATAAATAATATTGCGAACATTTTATGTAGAAAATCATTTTTCCAAAATTACTTTGTTCATAAAAAACAAAAATACATCTGATTTGTAAAAATGCATTATATTGCATTGTGCCACGTGTTCTCATGTGGTTAACATAACAAATCAATAATACTGCATTTACACCAGAGCGAAATCTGATAGATTTCAATTGAAATCTATACCCTTTACACAATGCTTTTTGACATTTATCAAGATTACGTTTCCATACCTTTTTTATTTTGAAATGTCAAACTGCATAGAAAAAAAGATCCGTCAAATGCAAAACAACCACCATACCTTATGAAGTACATATTATGCGGTACTATATAAACTGAACGCGTGAACCGATTTTGATGATTCTTACGTCAATCGATTCGTCTTAGTGTCGTCGGAGTGTCACTAACGATATGACAGTAATCAAAATTCAATATGGCGGCTAATAGACGTCATTTTGTGAATACGACACAAATAAAAATTCGGCGAACTATATCGAAATGGGTATCATTCGACAGGTATTTGAAAATTATCTATAAGTTTTTATTATGATTTTTAATTTCGAATGACCATTTAGGATCTGTGATGGTTTAAAATTGTTTAACAACCAAAAAACGCAATTGCATAAAAAGTGGACTTTTAACAAAAAATCTAAAACCAAGCTGTCTGTGTACGTTAACTAACAAGACATAAATTTAAAAAAAACAAAAAACCTGACTGCGTAAAAAAACTAAATGAAAAACAAGCAGTGCTTGTTTGCATTGTGGAAACAACATATTATCCTTGAAAACATTAAAAGCCGTAAATAAGTCAGTCATTGAAATCAAACAACACTCCAATTCCAAGGGTTGAAACAAATTCTAAAATTTTTTTAAATAAAATTGTACGACATCGGCAAGCAGCCAGCAAGTCGTCGCTTTAATTTAACAGCAAAATGGGGACGAAAATAATCCTTCCGACAAAAGCAATTATAGCAATTCAAGAACGCTTAATTCTGTTTTCGAACGGAAATCTTACAATCTGTTTCCTCTGTGTTTGCAGTCAGCTGCATTTGATGCTCCCAAATCTATCCGTGATGGATTCTATGAAAAGGCTGATCATTAGATAAAAAATACATTACCTGTTGAAAAATTTCACTTACGGAAAAAAATCAGTTATTAAATTTTGGCTGATACAATTTTATTGTTTGAAGTCTTTTTGTTATTTGTACATTTTTCATACTTTAATAATAAATAGTTTATTATTTTGCATACAATTAAAAATTAGTAAGTTCGTTGAGAGCAAAATAAAATTAATAAAATTCATTGTGTAATACCAGCATACTAGAATCGCTTACTTACTCAAACAACGTCACAACTTGGGGGTTACTGTGTAATTCGAAACGAAAGAAAATGCTTTAGAATTGCAATGTAAATATACAAATTTGAACAGTTTTATTTTCGAAACGTAATACAGAGTAACCCGCCTTGTTTAGCAGAAAAAACTTTAGTGCTGTTTCCACAATGCAAAGCGACTTGAGTATGGAAATCGCTAAAAAAAGGAAATGAGTGCTTTCATATACATTTTAGACAAGCAATGCTTGTTTGCATTGTGGAAACAACACATTAAAGTTTTTAATATATGTACATAAAGTTAATGGAAAAATAAGATTTTATTATGCTCTGTAATATATTTTTACCCAATTTAAAAATCTAGTTTTTTGAGTTATAACGTTGTTTGAGTAAATGAGCGATGTATACATGTGTATTTGTTAAATTAACAGGTAAAGTTTTATGAAAATGGTTAAAATTGTAAAAGATTTTCTTTTTGTTTGTTTTTCAAGTAAAAATAATTTATTTTTGAGTTTATTTAATATGTATGCTTATTCTGTATTATTTGTATACATATGTTTATAACTATAAATAAATTTGTACTTTTCAATTAAAGAAAAAAAAATACCATTAAAACTTTTATACTAATTTCAATTTTCATAAAATAAATCAAAAATAATAAAATAAAAAATTATCACTTGTTGCATTATGTATGCATTTCTAAATACATTTGTACTTTTTATATATAACATTGAATGCAACTTAAAAAGAATACAATTAAAGCTTTTAAATTAATTCAAATTTTGATAAAAAATAGAGGTAAATTATTTGCATAAATAAAATATGTAATTAATTTCAAGCATATTTTAAAGCAAAGTAAAGGTAAAAGCCTATTTCACCAATCTATTTAAATATGAACTCATATTTAAGTAAATTTTTCATACAAAAATCAATAAAGATCGACATTTAAATATGAACTGATATTTAAATTGCATTGGTGAAATAAGCTCTAAATAAAATTCATTGTGTAATGCTGGCATACTATTATATGATAAAAACATAGCGGCGGCAGTGTAAAATCAGGGAAATAAGTGAAAATCTGGCAACAAAAATTATCATCGGTGTGAACAAATCAAACTCACCACAACAAACCGTAACAGCTGTTCGCTGTTCTTTCTGTTGTTGCTATTGTATTATTTGATAAGTGGTGAATTATTTTAACTGAGAAAAGATACAGTAAGCAATGAATATAATAAAATAAATAATTTAAAAGGCTCTTACATATATTAAAACATTTCTTTATTTCGTACCCAAGAATTAGTTTAGATTTAACAACAAAAATACTTTTTAGACCAATAGAAAACAAACTGCGTACAGTTTTTTGGGTAAAAAATAAAACTATGGGGTGATAATCACCAACAAACTTTGAGCATTTTTTCCGGAATGTAAAAGTTTGTTGGTGATTATTACCCCATAGTTTTATTTTTTACCCAAAAAACTGTACGCAGTTTGTTTTCTATTAGTCTAAGTTTGATTTTGGATTTTGTTTTAATCTTGCACAAGAATTATTTTAGATTTTACAGCAAAAATACTTTTTGGGTGTTTTTGAGCATTTTTTACGGAATGTAAAAGTTTGTTGGTGATTATCACCCCATAGTTTTATTTTTTACCAAAAAAACTGTACGCAGTTTGTTTTCTATTGGTCTAAGCTTAATTTTGGCTTTTGTTTTAATCTTGCACAAGAATTATTTTAGATTTTACAGCAAAAATACTTTTTGTGTGTTTTTGAGCATTTTTTATGGAATGGAAAAGTTTGTTGGTGATTATCACCCCATAGTTTTATTTTTTACCCAAAAAACTGTACGCAGATTGTTTTTTATTGGTCTAAGCTTAATTTTGGCTTTCGTTTTAATCTAGCACAAGAATTATTTTAGATTTTACAGCAAAAATACTTTTTGGGTGTTTTTGAGCATTTTTTGCGGAATGGAAAAGTTTGTTGGTGATTATCATCCCATAGTTTTATTTTTCACCCAAAAAGCTGTACGCAGTTTGTTTTATATTGATCTAAGCTTGATTTTGGCTTTTGATTTAATCTTGCACAAGAATTATTTTAGATTTTACAGCAGAAATACTTTTTGTGTGTTTTTGAGCATTTTTTGTGGAATGGAAAAGTTTGTTGGTGATTATCACCCCATAGTTTTATTTTTTACCCAAAAAACTGTACGCAGATTGTTTTTTATTGGTCTAAGCTTAATTTTGGCTTTCGTTTTAATCTAGCACAAGAATTATTTTAGATTTTACAGCAAAAATACTTTTTGGGTGTTTTTGAGCATTTTTTGCGGAATGGAAAAGTTTGTTGAAGATTATCACCCCATAGTTTTATTTTTTACCCAAAAAACTGTACGCAGTTTGTTTTCTATTCGTCTAAGCTTAATTTTGGTCTTTGTTTAAATCTTGCACAAGAATTATTTTAGATTTTACAGCAAAAATACTTTTTGGGTGTTTTTGAGAATTTTTTTCGGAATGGAAAAGTTTGTTAATGATTATCACCCCATAGTTTTTTTTTTGCCCAAAACACTGTACGCAGTTTGTTTTTTATTTGTCTAAGCTTAATTTTGGTCTTTGGTTCAATCTTGCACAAGAATTATTTTAGATTTTACAGCAAAAATACTTTTTGGGTGTTTTTGAGCATTTTTTGCGGAATGGCAAAGTTTGTTGGTGATTATCATCCCATAGTTTTATTTTTTCGCAAAAAACTGTACGCAGTTTGTTTTCTATTGGTCTAAGCTTGATTTTGGCTTTTGATTTAATCTTGCACAAGAATTATTTTAGATTTTACAGCAAAAATACTTTTTGGGTGTTTTTGCGCATTTTTTTCGGAATGGAAAAGTTTGTTGGTGATTATCACCCCATAGTTTTATTTTTTTCCCAAAAAACTGTACGCAGTTTGTTTTCTATTGCTCTAAACTTGATTTTGGCTTTTAATTTAATATTGCACAAGAATTATTTTAGATTTTACAGCAAAAATACTTTTTGGGTGTTTTTGAGCATTTTTTGCGGAATGGAAAAGTTTGTTGGTGATTATCACCCCATAGTTTTATTTTTTACGCAAAAAACTGTACGCAGTTTGTTTTCTATTTGTCTAAGCTTAATTGTGGTCTTTGCTTCAATCTTGCACAAGAAATTTTTTAGATTTTACAGCAAAAATACTTTTTGGGTGTTTTTGAGCATTTTTTGCGGAATGGAAAAGTTTGTTGGAGATTATCACCCCATAGTTTTATTTTTTACCCAAAGAACTGTACGCAGTTTGTTTTTTATTCGTCTAAGCTTAATTTGGGTCTTTGTTTCAATCTTGCACAAGAATTAGTTTAGATTTTGCAGCAAAAATACTTTTTGGGTGTTTTTGAGAATTTTTTTCGGAATGGAAAAGTTTGTTGGTGATTGTCACCCCATACTTTTTTTACCCAAAAAACTGTAAGCAGTTTGCTTTCTATTGGTCTAAGCTTGATTGTGGCTTTTGATTTAATCTTGCACAAGAATTATTTTAGATTTTACAGCAACAAAACTTTTTGGGTGTTTTTGAGCATTTTTTGCGGAATGGAAAAGTTTGTTGGTGATTATCATCCCATAGTTTTATTTTTTACCCAAAAAGCTGTACGCAGTTTGTTTTATATTGATCTAAGCTTGATTTTGGCTTTTGATTTAATCTTGCACAAGAATTATTTTAGATTTTACAGCAAAAATACTTTTTGTGTGTTTTTGAGCATTTTTTGTGGAATGGAAAAGTTTGTTGGTGATTATCACCCAATAGTTTTATTTTTTACTAAAAAAACTGTACGCAGATTGTTTTCTATTGGCCTAAGCTTAATTTTGGCTTTCGTTTTAATCTAGCACAAGATTTATTTTAGATTTTACAGCAAAAATACTTTTTGGGTGTTTTTGAGCATTTTTTGCGGAATGGAAAAGTTTGTTGGTGATTATCACCCCATAGTTTTATTTTTTACGCAAAAAACTGTACGCAGTTTGTTTTCTATTTGTCTAAGCTTAATTGTGGTCTTTGTTTCAATCTTGCACAAGAAATTTTTTAGATTTTACAGCAAAAATACTTTTTGGGTGTTTTTGAGCATTTTTTGCGGAATGGAAAAGTTTGTTGGTGATTATCACCCCATAGTTTTATTTTTTACCCAAAAAACTGTACGCAGTTTGTTTTTTATTCGTCTAAGCTTAATTTGGGTCTTTGTTTCAATCTTGCACAAGAATTAGTTTAGATTTTGCAGCAAAAATACTTTTTGGGTGTTTTTGAGCATTTTTTGCGGAATGGAAAAGTTTGTTGGTGATTATCACCCCATAGTTTTATTTTTTACGCAAAAAACTGTACGCAGTTTGTTTTCTATTTGTCTAAGCTTAATTGTGGTCTTTGCTTCAATCTTGCACAAGAAATTTTTTAGATTTTACAGCAAAAATACTTTTTGGGTGTTTTTGAGCATTTTTTGCGGAATGGAAAAGTTTGTTGGAGATTATCACCCCATAGTTTTATTTTTTACCCAAAGAACTGTACGCAGTTTGTTTTTTATTCGTCTAAGCTTAATTTGGGTCTTTGTTTCAATCTTGCACAAGAATTAGTTTAGATTTTGCAGCAAAAATACTTTTTGGGTGTTTTTGAGAATTTTTTTCGGAATGGAAAAGTTTGTTGGTGATTGTCACCCCATACTATTTTTACCCAAAAAACTGTAAGCAGTTTGCTTTCTATTGGTCTAAGCTTGATTGTGGCTTTTGATTTAATCTTGCACAAGAATTATTTTAGATTTTACAGCAACAAAACTTTTTGGGTGTTTTTGAGCATTTTTTGCGGAATGGAAAAGTTTGTTGGTGATTATCATCCCATAGTTTTATTTTTTACCCAAAAAGCTGTACGCAGTTTGTTTTATATTGATCTAAGCTTGATTTTGGCTTTTGATTTAATCTTGCACAAGAATTATTTTAGATTTTACAGCAAAAATACTTTTTGTGTGTTTTTGAGCATTTTTTGTGGAATGGAAAAGTTTGTTGGTGATTATCACCCAATAGTTTTATTTTTTACTAAAAAAACTGTACGCAGATTGTTTTCTATTGGCCTAAGCTTAATTTTGGCTTTCGTTTTAATCTAGCACAAGATTTATTTTAGATTTTACAGCAAAAATACTTTTTGGGTGTTTTTGAGCATTTTTTGCGGAATGGAAAAGTTTGTTGGTGATTATCACCCCATAGTTTTATTTTTTACGCAAAAAACTGTACGCAGTTTGTTTTCTATTTGTCTAAGCTTAATTGTGGTCTTTGTTTCAATCTTGCACAAGAAATTTTTTAGATTTTACAGCAAAAATACTTTTTGGGTGTTTTTGAGCATTTTTTGCGGAATGGAAAAGTTTGTTGGTGATTATCACCCCATAGTTTTATTTTTTACCCAAAAAACTGTACGCAGTTTGTTTTTTATTCGTCTAAGCTTAATTTGGGTCTTTGTTTCAATCTTGCACAAGAATTAGTTTAGATTTTGCAGCAAAAATACTTTTTGGGTGTTTTTGAGAATTTTTTTCGGAATGGAAAAGTTTGTTGGTGATTATCACCCCATAGTTTTATTTTTTACCCAAAACTCTGAACGCAGTTTGTTTTCTATTGGTCTAAGCTTAATTTTGTTTTTGTTTTAATCTTGCACAAGAATTATTTTAGATTTTACAGCAAAAATACTTTTTGGGTGTTTTTGAGCATTTTTTGCGGAATGGAAAAGTTTGTTGGTGATTATCATCCCATAGTTTTATTTTTTACCCAAAAAGCTGTACGCAGTTTGTTTTATATTGATCTAAGCTTGATTTTGGCTTTTGATTTAATCTTGCACAAGAATTATTTTAGATTTTACAGCAAAAATACTTTTTGTGTGTTTTTGAGCATTTTTTGTGGAATGGAAAAGTTTGTTGGTGATTATCACCCAATAGTTTTATTTTTTACCCAAAAAACTGTACGCAGATTGTTTTCTATTGGTCTAAGCTTAATTTTGGCTTTCGTTTTAATCTAGCACAAGAATTAGTTTAGATTTTACAGCAAAAATACTTTTTGGGTGTTTTTGAGCATTTTTTGCGGAATGGAAAAGTTTGTTGGTGATTATCACCCCATAGTTTTATTTTTTACCCAAAACACTGTACGCAGTTTGTTTTTTATTCGTCTAAGCTTAATTTTGGTCTTTGGTTCAATCTTGCACAAGAATTATTTTAGATTTTACAGCAAAAATACTTTTTGTGTGTTTTTGAGCATTTTTTGTGGAATGGAAAAGTTTGTTGGTGATTATCACCCCATAGTTTTATTTTTTACCAAAAAAATGTAAGCAGTTTGCTTTCTATTGGTCTAAGCTTGATTGTGGCTTTTGATTTAATCTTTCGCAAGAATTATTTTAGATTTTACAGCAAAAATACTTTTTGGGTGTTTTTGAGAATTTTTTTCGGAATGGAAAAGTTTGTTGGTGATTATCACCCCATAGTTTTTTTTGCCCAAAACACTGTACGCAGTTTGTTTTTTATTCGTCTAAGCTTAGTTTTGGTCTTTGGTTCAGTCTTGCACATGAATTATTTTAGATTTTACAGCAAAAATACTTTTTGGGTGTTTTTGAGCATTTTTTGCGGAATGGCAAAGTTTGTTGGTGATTATCATCCCATAGTTTTATTTTTTCCCCAAAAAACTGTACGCAGTTTGTTTTCTATTGGTCTAAGCTTGATTTTGGCTTTTGATTCAATCTTGCACAAGAACTATTTTAGATTTTACAGCAAAAATACTTTTTGGGTGTTTTTGAGCATTTTTTTCAGAATGGAAAAGTTTGTTGGTGATTATCACCCCATAGTTTTATTTTTTTCCCAAAAAACTGTACGCAGTTTGTTTTCTATTTGTCTAAGCTTAATTGTGGTCTTTGTTTTAATCTTGCACAAGAAATTTTTTAGATTTTACAGCAAAAATACTTTTTGGGTGTTTTTGAGCATTTTTTGCGGAATGGAAAAGTTTGTTGGTGATTTTCACCCCATTGTTTTATTTTTTACCCAAAAAACTGTACGCAGTTTGTTTTTTATTTGTCTAAGGTTAATTTGGGTCTTTGTTTCAATCTTGCACAAGAATTAGTTTAGATTTTGCAGCAAAAATACTTTTTGGGTGTTTTTGAGAATTTTTTTCGGAATGGAAAAGTTTGTTAGAGATTGTCACCCCATACTTTTTTTTTTACCCAAAAAACTGTAAACAGTTTGCTTTCCATTGGTCTAAGCTTGATTGTGGCTTTTGATTTAATCTTGCACAAGAATTAGTTTAGATTTTACAGCAAAAATACTTTTTGGGTGTTTTTGAGCATTTTTTGTGGAATGGAAAAGTTTGTTGGTGATTATCACCCCATAGTTTTATTTTTTACTCAAAAAACTGTACGCAGTTTGTTTTTTATTGATCTAAGCTTGATTTTGGCTTTTGATTTAATCTTGCACAAGAATTATTTTAGATTTTACAGCAAAAATACTTTTTGGGTGTTTTTGAGCATTTTTTGTGGAATGGAGAAGTTTGTTGGTGATTATCACCCCATAGTTTTATTTTTTACTCAAAAAACTGTACGCAGTTTGTTTTTTATTGATCTAAGCTTCATTTTGGCTTTTGATTTAATCTTGCACAAGAATTATTTTAGATGTTACAGCAAAAATACTTTTTGTGTGTTTTTGAGCATTTTTTGTGGAATGGAAAAGTTTGTTGGTGATTATCACCCCATAGTTTTATTTTTTACCAAAAAAATGTAAACAGTTTGCTTTCTATTGGTCTAAGCTTGATTGTGGCTTTTAATTTAATCTTTCACAATAATTATTTTAGATTTTACAGCAAAAATACTTTTTGGGTGTTTTTGAGCATTTTTTGTGGAATGGAAAAGTTTGTTGGTGATTATCACCCCATAGTTTTATTTTTTACCCAAAACTCTGAACGCAGTTTGTTTTCTATTGGTCTAAGCTTAATTTTGGCTTTTGTTTTAATCTTGCACAAGAATTATTTTAGATTTTACAGCAAAAATACTTTTTGGGTGTTTTTGAGCATTTTTTGCGGAATGGAAAAGTTTGTTGGTGATTATCACCCCATAGTTTTATTTTTTACGCAAAAAACTGTACGCAGTTTGTTTTCTATTTGTCTAAGCTTAATTGTGGTCTTTGCTTCAATCTTGCACAAGAAATTTTTTAGATTTTACAGCAAAAATACTTTTTGGGTGTTTTTGAGCATTTTTTGCGGAATGGAAAAGTTTGTTGGAGATTATCACCCCATAGTTTTATTTTTTACCCAAAAAACTGTACGCAGTTTGTTTTTTATTCGTCTAAGCTTAATTTGGGTCTTTGTTTCAATCTTGCACAAGAATTATTTTAGATTTTGCAGCAAAAATACTTTTTGGGTGTTTTTGAGAATTTTTTTCGGAATGGAAAAGTTTGTTGGTGATTGTCACCCCATACTTTTTTTTTTACCCAAAAAACTGTAAGCAGTTTGCTTTCTATTGGTCTAAGCTTGATTGTGGCTTTTGATTTAATCTTGCACAAGAATTATTTTAGATTTTACAGCAAAAATACTTTTTGGGTGTTTTTGAGCATTTTTTGTGGAATGGAAAAGTTTGTTGGTGATTATCACCCCATAGTTTTATTTTTTACTCAAAAAACTGTACGCAGTTTGTTTTTTATTGATCTAAGCTTGATTGTGGCTTTTGATTAAATCTTGCACCAGAATTATTTTAGATTTTACAGCAAAAATACTTTTTGGGTGTTTTTGAGCATTTTTTGCGGAATGTAAAAGTTTGTTGGTGATTATCACCCCATAGTTTTATTTTTTACCCAAAAAACTTTACGCAGTTTGTTTTCTATTGCTCTAAACTTGATTTTGGCTTTTGATTTAATCTTGCACAAGAATTATTTTAGATTTTACAGCAAAAATACTTTTTGGGTGTTTTTGAGCATTTTTTGTGGAATGGAAAAGTTTGTTGGTGATTATCACCCCATAGTTTTACTTTTTACCCAAAAAACTGTACGCAGTTTGTTTTCTATTGCTCTAAACTTGATTTTGGCTGTTGATTTAATCTTGCACAAGAATTATTTTAGATTTTACAGCAAAAATACTTTTTGGGTGTTTTTGAGCATTTTTTCGGAATGTAAAAGTTTGTTGGTGATTATCACCCCATAGTTTTTTTTTTGCCCAAAACACTGTACGCAGTTTGTTTTTTATTCGTCTAAGCTTAATTTTGGTCTTTGGTTCAATCTTGCACAAGAATTATTTTAGATTTTACAGCAAAAATACTTTTTGGGTGTTTTTGAGCATTTTTTGCGGAATGGCAAAGTTTGTTGGTGTATATCATCCCATAGTTTTATTTTTTCCCCAAAAAACTGTACGCAGTTTGTTTTTTATTGGTCTAAGCTTGATTTTGGCTTTTGATTTAATCTTGCACAAGACTTATTTTAGATTTTACAGCAAAAATACTTTTTGGGTGTTTTTGAGCATTTTTTTCGGAATGGAAAAGTTTGTTGGTGATTATCACCCCATAGTTTTATTTTTTTCCCAAAAAACTGTACGCAGTTTGTTTTCTATTTGTCTAAGCTTAATTGTGGTCTTTGTTTTAATCTTGCACAAGAAATTTTTTAGATTTTACAGCAAAAATACTTTTTGGGTGTTTTTGAGCATTTTTTGCGGAATGGAAAAGTTTGTTGGTGATTTTCACCCCATTGTTTTATTTTTTACCCAAAAAGCTGTACGCAGTTTGTTTTTTATTTGTCTAAGGTTAATTTGGGTCTTTGTTTCAATCTTGCACAAGAATTAGTTTAGATTTTGCAGCAAAAATACTTTTTGGGTGTTTTTGAGAATTTTTTTCGGAATGGAAAAGTTTGTTAGAGATTGTCACCCCATACTTTTTTTTTACCCAAAAAACTGTAAACAGTTTGCTTTCTATTGGTCTAAGCTTGATTGTGGCTTTTGATTTAATCTTGCACAAGAATTAGTTTAGATTTTACAGCAAAAATACTTTTTGGGTGTTTTTGAGCATTTTTTGTGGAATGGAAAAGTTTGTTGGTGATTATCACCCCATAGTTTTATTTTTTACTCAAAAAACTGTACGCAGTTTGTTTTTTATTGCTCTAAACTTGATTTTGGCTTTTGATTTAATCTTGCACAAGAATTATTTTAGATTTTACAGCAAAAATACTTTTTGGGTGTTTTTGTGCATTTTTTTCGGAATGGAGAAAGTTTGTTGGTGATTATCACCCCATAGTTTTATTTTTTACTCAAAAAACTGTACGCAGTTTGTTTTTTATTGATCTAAGCTTGATTTTGGCTTTTGATTTAATCTTGCACAAGAATTATTTTAGATTTTACAGCAAAAATACTTTTTGTGTGTTTTTGAGCATTTTTTGTGGAATGGAAAAGTTTGTTGGTGATTATCACCCCATAGTTTTATTTTTTACCAAAAAAATGTAAACAGTTTGCTTTCTATTGGTCTAAGCTTGATTGTGGCTTTTAATTTAATATTTCACAAGAATTATTTTAGATTTTACAGCAAAAATACTTTTTGGGTGTTTTTGAGCATTTTTTGTGGAATGGAAAAGTTTGTTGGTGATTATCACCCCATAGTTTTATTTTTTACCCAAAACTCTGAACGCAGTTTGTTTTCTATTGGTCTAAGCTTAATTTTGGCTTTTGTTTTAATCTTGCACAAGAATTATTTTAGATTTTACAGCAAAAATACTTTTTGGGTGTTTTTGAGCATTTTTTGCGGAATGGAAAAGTTTGTTGGTTATTATCACCCCATAGTTTTATTTTTTACGCAAAAAACTGTACGCAGTTTGTTTTCTATTTGTCTAAGCTTAATTGTGGTCTTTGCTTCAATCTTGCACAAGAAATTTTTTAGATTTTACAGCAAAAATACTTTTTGGGTGTTTTTGAGCATTTTTTGCGGAATGGAAAAGTTTGTTGGAGATTATCACCCCATAGTTTTATTTTTTACCCAAAAAACTGTACGCAGTTTGTTTTTTATTCGTCTAAGCTTAATTTGGGTCTTTGTTTCAATCTTGCACAAAAATTATTTTAGATTTTGCAGCAAAAATACTTTTTGGGTGTTTTTGAGAATTTTTTTCGGAATGGAAAAGTTTGTTGGTGATTGTCACCCCATACTTTTTTTTTTACCCAAAAAACTGTAAGCAGTTTGCTTTCTATTGGTCTAAGCTTGATTCTGGCTTTTGATTTAATCTTGCACAAGAATTATTTTAGATTTTACAGCAAAAATACTTTTTGGGTGTTTTTGAGCATTTTTTGTGGAATGGAAAAGTTTGTTGGTGATTATCACCCCATAGTTTTATTTTTGCTCAAAAAACTGTACGCAGTTTGTTTTTTATTGATCTAAGCTTGATTGTGGCTTTTGATTAAATCTTGCACCAGAATTATATTAGATTTTACAGCAAAAATACTTTTTGGGTGTTTTTGAGCATTTTTTGCGGAATGTAAAAGTTTGTTGGTGATTATCACCCCATAGTTTTATTTTTTACCCAAAAAACTTTAAGCAGTTTGTTTTCTATTGCTCTAAACTTGATTTTGGCTTTTGATTTAATCTTGCACAAGAATTATTTTAGATTTTACAGCAAAAATACTTTTTGGGTGTTTTTGAGCATTTTTTGTGGAATGGAAAAGTTTGTTGGTGATTATCACCCCATAGTTTTACTTTTTACCCAAAAAACTGTACGCAGTTTGTTTTCTATTGCTCTAAACTTGATTTTGGCTGTTGATTTAATCTTGCACAAGAATTATTTTAGATTTTACAGCAAAAATACTTTTTGGGTGTTTTTGAGCATTTTTTTCGGAATGGAGAAAGTTTGTTGGTGATTATCACCCCATAGTTTTATTTTTTACCCAAAAAATTGTACGCAGTTTGTTTTTTATTCGTCTAAGCTTAATTTGGGTCTTTGTTTCAATCTTGCACAAGAATTAGTTTAGATTTTGCAGCAAAAATACTTTTTGGGTGTTTTTGAGAATTTTTTTCGGAATGGAAAAGTTTGTTGGAGATTGCCACCCCATACTTTTTTTTTACCCTAAAAACTGTAAAAAGTTTGCTTTCTATTGGTCTAAGCTTGATTGTGGCTTTTGATTTAATCTTGCACAAGAATTATTTTAGATTTTACAGCAAAAATACTTTTTGGGTGTTTTTGAGCATTTTTTTGTGGAATGGAAAAGTTTGTTGGTGATTATCACCCCATAGTTTTACTTTTTACCCAAAAAACTGTACGCAGTTTGTTTTTTATTGCTCTAAACTTGATTTTGGCTTTTAATTTAATCTTGCACAAGAATTATTTTAGATTTTACAGCAAAAATACTTTTTGGGTGTTTTTGAGCATTTTTTGTGGAATGGAAAAGTTTGTTGGTGATTATCACCCCATAGTTTTACTTTTTACCCAAAAAACTGTACGCAGTTTGTTTTCTATTGCTCTAAACTTGATTTTGGCTGTTGATTTAATCTTGCACAAGAATTATTTTAGATTTTACAGCAAAAATACTTTTTGGGTGTTTTTGAGCATTTTTTTCGGAATGTAAAAGTTTGTTGGTGATTATCACCCCATAGTTTTTTTTTGCCCAAAACACTGTACGCAGTTTGTTTTTTATTCGTCTAAGCTTAATTTTGGTCTTTGGTTCAATCTTGCACAAGAATTATTTTAGATTTTACAGCAAAAATACTTTTTGGGTGTTTTTGAGCATTTTTTGCGGAATGGCAAAGTTTGTTGGTGTATATCATCCCATAGTTTTATTTTTTCCCCAAAAAACTGTACGCAGTTTGTTTTTTATTGGTCTAAGCTTGATTTTGGCTTTTGATTTAATCTTGCACAAGACTTATTTTAGATTTTACAGCAAAAATACTTTTTGGGTGTTTTTGAGCATTTTTTTCGGAATGGAAAAGTTTGTTGGTGATTATCACCCCATAGTTTTATTTTTTTCCCAAAAAACTGTACGCAGTTTGTTTTTTTTTTGTCTAAGCTTAATTGTGGTCTTTGTTTTAATCTTGCACAAGAAATTTTTTAGATTTTACAGCAAAAATACTTTTTGGGTGTTTTTGAGCATTTTTTGCGGAATGGAAAAGTTTGTTGGTGATTTTCACCCCATTGTTTTATTTTTTACCCAAAAAACTGTACGCAGTTTGTTTTTTATTTGTCTAAGGTTAATTTGGGTCTTTGTTTCAATCTTGCACAAGAATTAGTTTAGATTTTGCAGCAAAAATACTTTTTGGGTGTTTTTGAGAATTTTTTTCGGAATGGAAAAGTTTGTTAGAGATTGTCACCCCATACTTTTTTTTTACCCAAAAAACTGTAAACAGTTTGCTTTCTATTGGTCTAAGCTTGATTGTGGCTTTTGATTTAATCTTGCACAAGAATTAGTTTAGATTTTACAGCAAAAATACTTTTTGGGTGTTTTTGAGCATTTTTTGTGGAATGGAAAAGTTTGTTGGTGATTATCACCCCATAGTTTTATTTTTTACTCAAAAAACTGTACGCAGTTTGTTTTTTATTGCTCTAAACTTGATTTTGGCTTTTGATTTAATCTTGCACAAGAATTATTTTAGATTTTACAGCAAAAATACTTTTTGGGTGTTTTTGAGCATTTTTTGCGGAATGGAAAAGTTTGTTGGTTATTATCACCCCATAGTTTTATTTTTTACGCAAAAAACTGTACGCAGTTTGTTTTCTATTTGTCTAAGCTTAATTGTGGTCTTTGCTTCAATCTTGCACAAGAAATTTTTTAGATTTTACAGCAAAAATACTTTTTGGGTGTTTTTGAGCATTTTTTGCGGAATGGAAAAGTTTGTTGGAGATTATCACCCCATAGTTTTATTTTTTACCCAAAAAACTGTACGCAGTTTGTTTTTTATTCGTCTAAGCTTAATTTGGGTCTTTGTTTCAATCTTGCACAAAAATTATTTTAGATTTTGCAGCAAAAATACTTTTTGGGTGTTTTTGAGAATTTTTTTCGGAATGGAAAAGTTTGTTGGTGATTGTCACCCCATACTTTTTTTTTTACCCAAAAAACTGTAAGCAGTTTGCTTTCTATTGGTCTAAGCTTGATTCTGGCTTTTGATTTAATCTTGCACAAGAATTATTTTAGATTTTACAGCAAAAATACTTTTTGGGTGTTTTTGAGCATTTTTTGTGGAATGGAAAAGTTTGTTGGTGATTATCACCCCATAGTTTTATTTTTGCTCAAAAAACTGTACGCAGTTTGTTTTTTATTGATCTAAGCTTGATTGTGGCTTTTGATTAAATCTTGCACCAGAATTATATTAGATTTTACAGCAAAAATACTTTTTGGGTGTTTTTGAGCATTTTTTGTGGAATGGAAAAGTTTGTTGGTGATTATCACCCCATAGTTTTATTTTTTACCAAAAAAATGTAAACAGTTTGCTTTCTATTGGTCTAAGCTTGATTGTGGCTTTTAATTTAATATTTCACAAGAATTATTTTAGATTTTACAGCAAAAATACTTTTTGGGTGTTTTTGAGCATTTTTTTTGGAATGGAAAAGTTTGTTGGTGATTATCACCCCATAGTTTTATTTTTTACCCAAAAAATTGTACGCAGTTTGTTTTTTATTCGTCTAAGCTTAATTTGGGTCTTTGTTTCAATCTTGCACAAGAATTAGTTTAGATTTTGCAGCAAAAATACTTTTTGGGTGTTTTTGAGAATTTTTTTCGGAATGGAAAAGTTTGTTGGAGATTGCCACCCTATACTTTTTTTTTACCCTAAAAACTGTAAAAAGTTTGCTTTCTATTGGTCTAAGCTTGATTGTGGCTTTTGATTTAATCTTGCACAAGAATTATTTTAGATTTTACAGCAAAAATACTTTTTGGGTGTTTTTGAGCATTTTTTTGTGGAATGGAAAAGTTTGTTGGTGATTATCACCCCATAGTTTTACTTTTTACCCAAAAAACTGTACGCAGTTTGTTTTTTATTGCTCTAAACTTGATTTTGGCTTTTAATTTAATCTTGCACAAGAATTATTTTAGATTTTACAGCAAAAATACTTTTTGGGTGTTTTTGAGCATTTTTTGTGGAATGGAAAAGTTTGTTGGTGATTATCACCCCATAGTTTTACTTTTTACCCAAAAAACTGTACGCAGTTTGTTTTCTATTGCTCTAAACTTGATTTTGGCTGTTGATTTAATCTTGCACAAGAATTATTTTAGATTTTACAGCAAAAATACTTTTTGGGTGTTTTTGAGCATTTTTTTCGGAATGTAAAAGTTTGTTGGTGATTATCACCCCATAGTTTTTTTTTTGCCCAAAACACTGTACGCAGTTTGTTTTTTATTCGTCTAAGCTTAATTTTGGTCTTTGGTTCAATCTTGCACAAGAATTATTTTAGATTTTACAGCAAAAATACTTTTTGGGTGTTTTTGAGCATTTTTTGCGGAATGGCAAAGTTTGTTGGTGTATATCATCCCATAGTTTTATTTTTTCCCCAAAAAACTGTACGCAGTTTGTTTTTTATTGGTCTAAGCTTGATTTTGGCTTTTGATTTAATCTTGCACAAGACTTATTTTAGATTTTACAGCAAAAATACTTTTTGGGTGTTTTTGAGCATTTTTTTCGGAATGGAAAAGTTTGTTGGTGATTATCACCCCATAGTTTTATTTTTTTCCCAAAAAACTGTACGCAGTTTGTTTTTTTTTGTCTAAGCTTAATTGTGGTATTTGTTTTAATCTTGCACAAGAAATTTTTTAGATTTTACAGCAAAAATACTTTTTGGGTGTTTTTGAGCATTTTTTGCGGAATGGAAAAGTTTGTTGGTGATTTTCACCCCATTGTTTTATTTTTTACCCAAAAAACTGTACGCAGTTTGTTTTTTATTTGTCTAAGGTTAATTTGGGTCTTTGTTTCAATCTTGCACAAGAATTAGTTTAGATTTTGCAGCAAAAATACTTTTTGGTGTTTTTGAGAATTTTTTTCGGAATGGAAAAGTTTGTTAGAGATTGTCACCCCATACTTTTTTTTTACCCAAAAAACTGTAAACAGTTTGCTTTCTATTGGTCTAAGCTTGATTGTGGCTTTTGATTTAATCTTGCACAAGAATTAGTTTAGATTTTACAGCAAAAATACTTTTTGGGTGTTTTTGAGCATTTTTTGTGGAATGGAAAAGTTTGTTGGTGATTATCACCCCATAGTTTTATTTTTTTCTCAAAAAACTGTACGCAGTTTGTTTTTTATTGCTCTAAACTTGATTTTGGCTTTTGATTTAATCTTGCACAAGAATTATTTTAGATTTTACAGCAAAAATACTTTTTGGGTGTTTTTGAGCATTTTTTGCGGAATGGAAAAGTTTGTTGGTTATTATCACCCCATAGTTTTATTTTTTACGCAAAAAACTGTACGCAGTTTGTTTTCTATTTGTCTAAGCTTAATTGTGGTCTTTGCTTCAATCTTGCACAAGAAATTTTTTAGATTTTACAGCAAAAATACTTTTTGGGTGTTTTTGAGCATTTTTTGCGGAATGGAAAAGTTTGTTGGAGATTATCACCCCATAGTTTTATTTTTTACCCAAAAAACTGTACGCAGTTTGTTTTTTATTCGTCTAAGCTTAATTTGGGTCTTTGTTTCAATCTTGCACAAAAATTATTTTAGATTTTGCAGCAAAAATACTTTTTGGGTGTTTTTTGAGAATTTTTTTCGGAATGGAAAAGTTTGTTGGTGATTGTCACCCCATACTTTTTTTTTTACCCAAAAAACTGTAAGCAGTTTGCTTTCTATTGGTCTAAGCTTGATTCTGGCTTTTGATTTAATCTTGCACAAGAATTATTTTAGATTTTACAGCAAAAATACTTTTTGGGTGTTTTTGAGCATTTTTTGTGGAATGGAAAAGTTTGTTGGTGATTATCACCCCATAGTTTTATTTTTGCTCAAAAAACTGTACGCAGTTTGTTTTTTATTGATCTAAGCTTGATTGTGGCTTTTGATTAAATCTTGCACCAGAATTATATTAGATTTTACAGCAAAAATACTTTTTGGGTGTTTTTGAGCATTTTTTGTGGAATGGAAAAGTTTGTTGGTGATTATCACCCCATAGTTTTATTTTTTACCAAAAAAATGTAAACAGTTTGCTTTCTATTGGTCTAAGCTTGATTGTGGCTTTTAATTTAATATTTCACAAGAATTATTTTAGATTTTACAGCAAAAATACTTTTTGGGTGTTTTTGAGCATTTTTTTTGGAATGGAAAAGTTTGTTGGTGATTATCACCCCATAGTTTTATTTTTTACCCAAAACTCTGAACGCAGTTTGTTTTCTATTGGTCTAAGCTTAATTTTGGCTTTTGTTTTAATCTTGCACAAGAATTATTTTAGATTTTACAGCAAAAATACTTTTTGGGTGTTTTTGAGCATTTTTTGCGGAATGGAAAAGTTTGTTGGTTATTATCACCCCATAGTTTTATTTTTACGCAAAAAACTGTACGCAGTTTGTTTTCTATTTGTCTAAGCTTAATTGTGGTCTTTGCTTCAATCTTGCACAAGAAATTTTTTAGATTTTACAGCAAAAATACTTTTTGGGTGTTTTTGAGCATTTTTTGCGGAATGGAAAAGTTTGTTGGAGATTATCACCCCATAGTTTTATTTTTTACCCAAAAAACTGTACGCAGTTTGTTTTTTATTCGTCTAAGCTTAATTTGGGTCTTTGTTTCAATCTTGCACAAAAATTATTTTAGATTTTGCAGCAAAATACTTTTTGGGTGTTTTTGAGAATTTTTTTCGGAATGGAAAAGTTTGTTGGTGATTGTCACCCCATACTTTTTTTTTACCCAAAAAACTGTAAGCAGTTTGCTTTCTATTGGTCTAAGCTTGATTCTGGCTTTTGATTTAATCTTGCACAAGAATTATTTTAGATTTTACAGCAAAAATACTTTTTGGGTGTTTTTGAGCATTTTTTGTGGAATGGAAAAGTTTGTTGGTGATTATCACCCCATAGTTTTATTTTTGCTCAAAAAACTGTACGCAGTTTGTTTTTCATTGATCTAAGCTTGATTGTGGCTTTTGATTAAATCTTGCACCAGAATTATATTAGATTTTACAGCAAAAATACTTTTTGGGTGTTTTTGAGCATTTTTTTCGGAATGGAGAAAGTTTGTTGGTGATTATCACCCCATAGTTTTATTTTTTACCCAAAAAATTGTACGCAGTTTGTTTTTTATTCGTCTAAGCTTAATTTGGGTCTTTGTTTCAATCTTGCACAAGAATTAGTTTAGATTTTGCAGCAAAAATACTTTTTGGGTGTTTTTGAGCATTTTTTGCGGAATGGAAAAGTTTGTTGGTGATTTTCACCCCATTGTTTTATTTTTTACCCAAAAAACTGTACGCAGTTTGTTTTTTATTTGTCTAAGGTTAATTTGGGTCTTTGTTTCAATCTTGCACAAGAATTAGTTTAGATTTTGCAGCAAAAATACTTTTTGGGTGTTTTTGAGAATTTTTTTCGGAATGGAAAAGTTTGTTAGAGATTGTCACCCCATACTTTTTTTTTACCCAAAAAACTGTAAACAGTTTGCTTTCTATTGGTCTAAGCTTGATTGTGGCTTTTGATTTAATCTTGCACAAGAATTAGTTTAGATTTTACAGCAAAAATACTTTTTGGGTGTTTTTGAGCATTTTTTGCGGAATGGAAAAGTTTGTTGGTTATTATCACCCCATAGTTTTATTTTTTACGCAAAAAACTGTACGCAGTTTGTTTTCTATTTGTCTAAGCTTAATTGTGGTCTTTGCTTCAATCTTGCACAAGAAATTTTTTAGATTTTACAGCAAAAATACTTTTTGGGTGTTTTTGAGCATTTTTTGCGGAATGGAAAAGTTTGTTGGAGATTATCACCCCATAGTTTTATTTTTTACCCAAAAAACTGTACGCAGTTTGTTTTTTATTCGTCTAAGCTTAATTTGGGTCTTTGTTTCAATCTTGCACAAAAATTATTTTAGATTTTGCAGCAAAAATACTTTTTGGGTGTTTTTGAGAATTTTTTTCGGAATGGAAAAGTTTGTTGGTGATTGTCACCCCATACTTTTTTTTTTACCCAAAAAACTGTAAGCAGTTTGCTTTCTATTGGTCTAAGCTTGATTCTGGCTTTTGATTTAATCTTGCACAAGAATTATTTTAGATTTTACAGCAAAAATACTTTTTGGGTGTTTTTGAGCATTTTTTGTGGAATGGAAAAGTTTGTTGGTGATTATCACCCCATAGTTTTATTTTTGCTCAAAAAACTGTACGCAGTTTGTTTTTTATTGATCTAAGCTTGATTGTGGCTTTTGATTAAATCTTGCACCAGAATTATATTAGATTTTACAGCAAAAATACTTTTTGGGTGTTTTTGAGCATTTTTTTCGGAATGGAGAAAGTTTGTTGGTGATTATCACCCCATAGTTTTATTTTTTACCCAAAAAATTGTACGCAGTTTGTTTTTTATTCGTCTAAGCTTAATTTGGGTCTTTGTTTCAATCTTGCACAAGAATTAGTTTAGATTTTGCAGCAAAAATACTTTTTGGGTGTTTTTGAGCATTTTTTGCGGAATGGAAAAGTTTGTTGGTGATTTTCACCCCATTGTTTTATTTTTTACCCAAAAAACTGTACGCAGTTTGTTTTTTATTTGTCTAAGGTTAATTTGGGTCTTTGTTTCAATCTTGCACAAGAATTAGTTTAGATTTTGCAGCAAAAATACTTTTTGGGTGTTTTTGAGAATTTTTTTCGGAATGGAAAAGTTTGTTAGAGATTGTCACCCCATACTTTTTTTTTACCCAAAAAACTGTAAACAGTTTGCTTTCTATTGGTCTAAGCTTGATTGTGGCTTTTGATTTAATCTTGCACAAGAATTAGTTTAGATTTTACAGCAAAAATACTTTTTGGGTGTTTTTGAGCATTTTTTGTGGAATGGAAAAGTTTGTTGGTGATTATCACCCCATAGTTTTATTTTTTACTCAAAAAACTGTACGCAGTTTGTTTTTTATTGCTCTAAACTTGATTTTGGCTTTTGATTTAATCTTGCACAAGAATTATTTTAGATTTTACAGCAAAAATACTTTTTGGGTGTTTTTGAGCATTTTTTGCGGAATGGAAAAGTTTTTGGTTATTATCACCCCATAGTTTTATTTTTTACGCAAAAAACTGTACGCAGTTTGTTTTCTATTTGTCTAAGCTTAATTGTGGTCTTTGCTTCAATCTTGCACAAGAAATTTTTTAGATTTTACAGCAAAAATACTTTTTGGGTGTTTTTGAGCATTTTTTGCGGAATGGAAAAGTTTGTTGGAGATTATCACCCCATAGTTTTATTTTTTACCCAAAAAACTGTACGCAGTTTGTTTTTTATTCGTCTAAGCTTAATTTGGGTCTTTGTTTCAATCTTGCACAAAAATTATTTTAGATTTTGCAGCAAAAATACTTTTTGGGTGTTTTTGAGAATTTTTTT
>CATQFL010000194.1:5000-39255 GCA_956483635.1 Panzeria rudis
AATAATTTTTTTTCACAATTCGTGTTACGAAACTGTTTGCGATATACATACTTACATATACATACATATGTATGTATGTATTTACATATAAAAAAACACAAATACAAACTCAAACGTTTATTCAACAAATCAAATTTTCACTGTCCTCACACCACATTTATGCAAAACAAAATTACACGTATTCTTATATTATTCATGTATGTATGCATGATGCAGCTGAAATAAAACAAATTCGTTCATTTATGTACAATCAGAATGATAAAAATGTTTTGCTATTCGTTTTAGAATGCGAGTGCAAAATAAAACTTGATACTCCTGTTGATTTGTGAAAAATATACAAAAATTATGAACGTCAAAAATGTGCAAATGTGTGAAAAAAAGTCTATCTTACTTTCTCATTTTTGTATGAAAATAAAAAGCAATACAAATACTATCATACAAGAATGAGTAAAGTAAAATATTTTTTGTCTCTTCAAACACGAATAGAACATAACATAAAAAAATTTGAAATTCTTTTTACATGAACGCGATGATAAATGAGTGAATATTTGGTACTCTGCTTTTTATACTTTTGGGACGATTTCAAAATTTAAATATGTACAATAATAGAATATTCTGTGACCTTTTTTTTGCGAATATTATATTTTTTGTAAAAAATAATATTTTTGGATTTTTGCTAAAAACGACTTTGTACGACTTTACGCGAATGAAAATTGCATTGCAATTGCTTAATATATAATAAATATCATAGCAAATTTAATGAAAATCGGATAACTTTTGTAAGAGTATTATTATTTTTACGATAAAGGATACACCACAGGACCTAGAGTCCTTGTGTCAATTACAATGAAAATTACCACACAAGTTACTAGCATGAGCTGTAAAACATCTACGGATTTTAACGTCTTTGTTAGCAGGGGGTCAATTCTTCTTCTGTGAAATGGTGAAATGAAAAGTTTTTTTCGCTTTTGATAGTAGTTTTGATTCTCGTTTAATGAAATAATAAAAAGTAATGTCAATATTTTTTCATATGAAAAACATTGGAACGAAACAGAAGTTTTCAAAATTACACATCTCTGCGATTCTTGTTGTGTAGCAGTGAAAATAACTGTCAAAAACTTTTCATATGGAAATTTATTTTACACAGAAAATTTCTGAGTGAAAAATAAAAGTTTTGCGAATAGTAAGAGCAAAGTTATGAGAGAATGCTTTGCTTTTTATTATAGGATTATTTATTACCTAAGGGACGACTTTGACATTCCAAACTACAATTAATGATTTAAATAAACAATACACAAGGAAAATTTTATTTCAGATAATTATGTATTAATAAGAATAGTCGTAAATATAAATAAAAAAAACTTATGGCAGAGGAGATGCTGCAGAAAACAACTGACAGCTTCCAATTAGATAAACCGATTTTTTTAAGCAAAGAAAACTAATATATCTAAAGTAGCCAGCCTTTTGGGAGCTATAGTGGCACAGACACACAGCTACGAGACAACAAAACTACAAAAGAACAGATTAAAACGGTTGCACCGGTTTTCTTCAAACTCATCTAAGAAAAACCTCCATCGAATCATCTTTTGAATACAAAAAATTAAAGTTGTGCCAGCCATTTGGAATTTATATTTTCACACACGGACAGACACACATTTGCACAGTTCGCATTTCAAAAGCTTTGTCTTCTTCTAAATTTCTTCTAAATTTTTGTTTTATTGCAAATAACGCAAAAACATATTTTTCTTAATAAAAACCATATAATTTTTATATGTACACATAAATATTGTTATTTCATTTCTTTGTAAAGATTTCATTTTGCTTTTGACACTTGATAACATAGTACCAACGTTTTCACAGGTACATATGGAATGAAACATTTTTTCATAATTCAAACGAGAATCAGAAAATGTGTAATTGTGAAAAGATAGAGCGAAAAGTAATGATGAAAACTAATATGAATTTTTTTTTTCATTTCACATTATCACAGAAACATAATTGAGCACCAGCTATGTTGGCAATATTAAAAATTTAGTTTTTGGCATATGCGGGCGGTAGGCGTGTTCTTTATTCGATTTGTTAAAAAAACAGAATTTTTCTTAATTAAAGTATTTTATAATAGTGTACCAAATTTCAAAACTCTGCGACAACTCCTTCAGTTTTTGTCCCATCGTTATATGGGATCAAAGCAATCTGCGAAGTTTCTGTACATATTCTGAAATATTATCCGATTAATATCACACTAGTCTACGAATTATCAAAAGGCAATTAAATTTTTTTAAAGATATTTAACAGAACAATCTACAACTTAAACTGTTAGCAGTAACTTCTGAACATTGTCAGATGTTAAATTTCAGAATAGTTCTTATTTATCTCTTGAAACTTTTCCGAAATTGTGCAGGCACGTCGATAATGCTTTTAGAATTTCCATTAAAAATTCCCCGGAATTTTTACAGAGTTCTCTTTCAGCAGTTTTTAGCATTTCTTCAGACAAAAAGGTCCGCCTTGTTGTCAACCACTCATATGATTTTTGGTACGTTTTCGTACCGCCTTCGGCATCTTGACCGACTTCGCTCTGAAATCGGCAAAAAAATGTTTGCTGGTTTGTTGTGAACACATTCAAAGGCATTAATCGGGTGTGTTAATACCCTGCCGGAAACGTAGCTAGCTTTAAGTTAACTTTAAGCTAACTATTTCGCTATTAGTTCTGATTGACACTTGGACTACTTTCCAATGGAAGCAACTAACTATTTTAGATTGCGATGTCCTATGTGGTAATCAATTGTCAACTAACTAAATTTTATTTTAAACTTTAAACTTTATTTAAGTCACCTGGTAGTTAGTATATTTGCAAAAAGATGTTGCTGGGGTGCGAACTATGTACCACACGTTTTATAGTCAACGCGTTGACCACCAAGCTAAGGTACCATTTAAAATAACAACAGCAACAAGTTAATATAAACTTGAAATGAGTTTTAAAACAGCTGAGAGTAAAGTTGCTGGCTCTCACCAAAGCCGATTATGTACTTAACTTAAGAATTAATTTTCTGGATTACATTGTAGTTAGCTTTTAGTTAGTCTAAGAAAAGTTAACTATAAGTTGATTATTTTTGTAGACGACTAATGATTTTCCGACAGGGTATGTTTAAATATACATACATATATATTACATACTTACGCCAAACATAAACATATATGTATGCATATAAGTCAACAGGTATTTAAGCCAAAAATGGCTAATAATAACATGAATACAAATAACTTGTTATATGTATGTATATATGTAAGTATTTATATATGTACATATGTATATTGTATGAAAACGTATGTTTACTCAGCGTGCTGCATGCCGCCAACTTCAAAAGATAGCAAAACCTTTTATTTCGAAATAACACAATAAGCAGTCGGTGAAGAAACAAACGATCAATTGATTTAACGCCTAAACAGCAAATCGAAACCCAACAATGTGCCGATGATACAATTCATTACAAACAAGCAAACCTTCCTTCATTCATATTAAATACACACACACACACATGTACACTGGCGGATCAAGCTTAAGATTTTGGGGGTGGGGAGGAACTTCTAACTGAAACATACTATTTTGCAAAACTTTTCTTGGAAACTCAATAGCAATTGGGTATATATTACTCATTTTGTGGTAGGGGCGAATAACACCCCCCCCCCCGGATCCGCACCTGCGCATGTATTTATGTATGTACATTAGGTATGCGATAGAACTTTTCGATTTCGAAATGGAAATAAAAACTTGAAAAAAATAAATCGACTTTAAAATATATGTACTAAAAAGTAACAAATAACTAAAATATTATAATTTGCGTTAACTACTTAACTGTTTGCAGTAGGTGCCAAGAAGGCAGAAGCTATATTATTTGTTGGCAATCTATAAATTTTTTACTTAACAACATTCTTGGCACCGACTGCAAACAGTTAAGTAGTTAACGCAAATAATAATATTTTAGTTATTTGTTACTTTTTAGTACATACATTTAAAAGTTGGTGTCCGAACTAAGTTTGGACACTTAAATTACAATTTTCTATTTTAATATGTTCTGTGTTTCATGTTGAATTAAAATATGCGGAATTATCAAAGCATTGTTGTTTCAAATTAATATCTATAACAACAATGCTTTGATAATTCCGCACATTTTAATTCCACATGATATACAGAACATATCCGAATATAAGGTTCTTACAAGAAATATACCGAATAACGCTAGTAATTGTCCAGCAGCACTAATTTCGTGCTCGCTCTAAATATAAATACCATTATTTTATGAAGCATTATTGATAAATGTTGAATTTTTTGATCACTCGCCTTTCAACCTCTGAGAAGTTAATTTTATTACACTCAACATAAGTTACCTAGTTGACCTTAAAATTTTTACTTAAGCTAAATTAAGGCTTCATTAGTCTTGACTTTCTGTTGCTGTTCTGTGCTGCGACGTTCTGTAGAAAATATTTTGTAATTACTTGTTCTGTGAATGGAATCAGCTATTTTTAAAAGCAAAAGGTAATCAAAACAAATAAATTGAAATTGTGAAAATAAAGTTTTGTGAAAAACTGTGAAATAAACACAAAGCCACAAAACCACAAACACCAAAAAAACACCACAAAAACTAATACATACGCACTGTTGGCTGTCACTTAACGTTGAATTCTATTTTCTACAGTTTTGTCCGCAACAGAACAGAACGAAAAAGGAACAACAAACCACTCATACAGATTATCAATTGAACAGAAACGAAACAGCTGATTCAGAACAGAACAGCACGTACAAACTAATTCTGCCTTTAAACTTATGCTTACCGTCACATGTAGTTACATCTAAATTATCCGTACAATAATTACACTAAAACAAAACATAAAAGGAAAATATAACCGAAGCTAAACTATTTACGTATATCTTTCATAAAAGAAAACGTATTTTCCTTTATTTTTTACTCTGGAAGTCCGAAGGTGAGCATTATATAAATATCAAGGCAAACAAATACAAGACAATGACCCTATTTATCTTTTATTCTCAAACACAACAATTATAATAGTTCCTTTGCGAACAATTATAACTACCATCTCGATGAGATTGGTTCCCTTCCTGATGATCAGTTAGCCCTCTCTATGATCTAAAAGAGATTTTAAATACAATTATTTACAATTGTATTCATGGTCCCTCTCCTCGTGAATTGAACGAGTGCACTATAGGAAATTTTCCCCTTTTTCTGGCCAAAACTAAAAAAATTTTATATTAAAAATTTTCAATTATGTTTGCATTTATATATCTAAAACGTAAGAAATTAAACGTGTCTGCTTACATTTTTCCGCCATGTTGCTTTACCGTTACGTTATAATATGTTACGTTATAATGCGATTTCTAAACGAGTTAATAAGTAGCGACTAGGTGCAGTGAATTAGTGGACATTAAAAAAAAGCATCGAGATTTTTTTCGATTCAATGTATCGCATGGAGGCATCGATGTTATATCGATATCTCACAAAATACATCGATGTTTTCTACACATCGATTGTTTTTTGTACCATAGGGCAACCAAAAATAAACACTTAAAACCAAGAAACATCATCAAAATAAGCTGTTATTTTAATAAATAAAGCTTTTATTTGTTAAGAGTATTGATAGAATTAATTTAAAAATACCTGACATACGTCACGAACTGATTATGGGCACTCCAGGATTCTGCGACAACATCAAGGAATTCACAGCAACATTGATTATTGCGCACCGAAGCCTTGCTTTGGTGGGCTATTCCTCTCACTTGTTCCCAGCAGGGAACAGTACCTCTCATCCCTCAACCCTGATGGACCGATCAAAGTCTTTACGGATGGCTCCAAAAGGGGCAACAGAACTGGCGGAGGCTTCTATGTGGAAAACTGCAACGTAAGGGTCCCATTTAAGCTGCAGGACGGTTGTAGCGTCTTGCAAGCTGAAATCTCCGCTATCACTAGGGCGGCAAGATGGCTTAGGTACTACAGGATATCGGAAGATATCTATATATTTACCGACAGCAAAGCGGCCATCGCCGCTATAAATGGTGTATACACCACTTCCGTGGCGGTTGTCGACTGCCGGGCATCTCTAAACGGGACACTCAGATTGTCCTGGGAACGATATTGCGGACGGAATCGCCAAACAGGGCGTGACATGGAGCAACTCGATGATATGCTACTTCGTTGGCAACCCTCTATCACATTGTAAATCACTAATCACTGATACAGCTTGAATCATTCAGGCTGGCACAATATAGGTGGGAACGCGAAGGCACCTGCCGCGTGGCTAGGTCCACGTGGCCCCACTACGACCTCAGCAGGACACGAGATCTGCTCAGGCTCGGTAAAGGTCGAACGAAACTATTAGTAACAGTGCTCACAGGGCACTGTAATATTGGGACCCATGCCAGAAGGGTGGGTCTAAATCATAATGACTACTGCAGAAGTTGTAATGATGAGGAAGAGGAGGAAACTGTTCTCCATCTTCTATGTCAGTGTCCGGCTCTAGCCAGCTTAAGGACCAGCTTAAGGGCGCTAGCATATTTCCAGACTCAGAGAGTCTGGCTAATGTAGGGCTAGTCAGGCTATCCTTCTACTTAGTTCAATCGGGATGGTTTGACACGGCGGCAGGGCAGTCGTAATTTATATGCCTTGCCTGCTCTAGGGTAACACAAAGGGACCGAATCAACGGACCCAAGTGAGTCACTACTACAGTCGTGACTGCCTTCCTTACCTAACCTAACCTAACAGTTAACATATGCTAAAAAAAGTTCTTGTATAAAATTTGTCTCTTCGATGTATCGAATGAAAAACGTCGATGCTTATTCGATGTTGATCAATAAAAAAAACATCGGATAGCATCGATATATCGAAACCTTACATCGAGTGTTTTTAAAACATCGATGTATATCGTCCACCACTATAGTGAATAAAAAGTAAGTTTCAGACGAAGGTTTCAGCAATAAGAGTTTACATAGTGTCCACACCTGATGAATTTATATCATGATGAATGTAAAATTGATATCACGATGAAAATTCATCAGGTATAGACTCAATTTATTTATGTTATATCAGCGTTATGATATAATCATCAGAGGTCAAGCTCAGATGAATATATTATGATATGAAACCTCATTATATTTGTTGTTTTTACTTTATCGTTTATTTTCTTTATTAGTATTAGTGCAAATTATAAGAAATAAATATTTTTTAATGAAAAAACATAAATGTTGTGATAATTATTAAATAAATCTTATAATAAAAATATTAAATATTTTTTGGTGGTTATTGTTATCCATATAAAGGTCTAAATGTTCGATCTTAGATGTACGACGAAGAAGAAAATATGATTCATCATGATATAAATTCAGCAACGTCTACCCCAATGTATTGATATGAATGAAAAATTTACAATTTCTCTGCCAACGTTTTATTAGGTGTTATGATGAAAATGGAAACTAAGTTATAAATTATAAAGTTTAATAAATGTAACATAATGTGGAAAGAGTACTTTTTTTGTGTATAATAGCATTGGTTCGTGTATTAGATCTATTAAATCGAGATATCTAAAGTGACTTTATATTACTTTATGTCCTCTTTCATTTGGACTTCCGCAAAAATTATTGCTGATGATTACTATAACACCACCGCTATTCTCTAGGACAATCAATGATCTTCCGAATTTGAATTATATGAGCTGCAAATATTTGCAAATTTGTCTAAAACCGCATTTCTTTAAGTAACTCAACGTACTAAAATACAATATTTACTGTATTCGGAAGAAATCAAAAATCTAATTTTTATTTATAAAATCCGGTTTAAAACAAAAATTTCTTACATGCAAGCTTAAACAATTTAAAAGAATCTTAAAAGGAGTTCTTAAAAATTTTCACGCGTGAGAAGGCTTGAGCGTGGGGGAAAAAATGTGTCTACGTGATACTAAGTGATATAAAAATTTTAAGGGAATTAAGAGGGATGCTGTAATTAATTTTCTCCAAAAGAGGGTAAGATTTCCTATAGTGCAGTGGAGTCTACCAGCAGGAATATCTTCAAGCAAAATAAGTGAGATCAAAAATCATTGAAGTAAACCAACACAAAACAAAGAACATCAATTAATTAATTTCATCATTATCAAAAATCTGAAAACCTGTAAGTATAAATCGTTAACCATTTAACAAAACATAAGTGCATGCAACAAATTATACAACAATATTGTTAAAATGAGAAATGTACACACGATAATAAATATTTGAATAATATTCTACCCTCTAAACGAATCACATAGTTCCCGAAGTGAATCAAAAATAGTGTATGTGTAGATATGTAAATAAGCATAAAGTGGTAAACGAAAAGAAAATAAATATTTGAGTACCAATGTTAAACTGTCATTACATAAATCATGTACATTAGGCACATAACTTTTTTAATTTTTGTAAATAGGAAAAATGACATGGCATAGTCGAATAGAGCATAAAAAATAAGTAGATCCATGGTATTTTTTATTTCGTAAGTGCAACACAAATACTTTTTTATCACAAATTTTTTCAAATAAACCGAAGTTCTTGCACGTTCTTCCTTATATAACTATAATTGGTACAAGTGATAACAACTCTAACGTTCTCGAACCATTTTCTAGAGCTAATGGAATTATATCACCCGTATCCAGTCGAAATTATGGAAGTGATTTTGTCATTGAGTAAATCATCACATCCTTTAAAAATAAAATTTATCTTCTATCCATCTATATTCTATCAATATATATATAAAAGTGAATATCTTTCTTTTTATGTTTGTTAGTATGTTTGAAAGCTATGCACTCCTAAGCCAGTGAACCGATCTTGCCGAAATTTTCACAGTATATTACTGATGATCTGGAAGGAATAATAGGCTATATAATTTTAATATATTATTATTTTTTTCGGTTATATTTATTTATTGCATCTTCAATAAAATTTAACTAGCAATAAGTAATCAAATCTTAGCTCTAAAATTTTAATTTCTTAGTCCAGCCAATGCCAGACAAAAATACTTGTGAAAAATACTATAAATTCGCTTGTTTCTGACATACCATTAGGCTGCTGTAATCGTACGGAGTATTTTATTTTGTCGCCTTTGAATTTTCTCTATATTTGATGCCGAGGCAGTGCCCCATAACTGGATACCGTAGGACCATATTGGTTTTAGAATGGAGTTGTATAAAAGAAGCTTACAATCTAGGCTTAGAGTAGAGTTCCTTCCAATGAGCGAATTCATTTGAAATGCTTCTTATTTCATTTGGGTCACCTTTGCATTAATGTGGGACTTCCATGTTAGACGACGATCAACGTGAACAGCGAGACATTTTACTTCAGTGTGTTGAGGTATAGTTTGGTTATTTATTTGTATAAGTGGGTAGGTTTCTCTGCATAATCTAAAGGTAATGTGTGGCCATTTTTGATCGTTAATTTTAATTCGCCATTGTTTTAGCCATTATTTTAACTGGGGTATATACTCTTGCAGTTTGCGGGAAGCTTCTTGATGGCTTTTGTGACCACTTAGAAAGACTGTATCATCAGCGAATGTTGATATGCGTATGCTACTGAGCAGGCTCTATCAAAGCCGCCGGTTTTATCAGCTCACCCGCGAAATTTCATCAATTATGCGGTAATGTTCTATTTGTAGATATGTTTTTAATAGTATGTATAATTTTTTACAACACTTTGTCTGCTTTTACACAGATCAGTTTTTCTTAAAGCATGATACAATAATACAGGAACAGTATTTATCGCTTATATGCATTCCAAATTTTACACGACTTTTTGTGCTTATAAGCGCGAAATGCATTTATAAAAACTCCCTTATATGCATCGGGAGTGCTTATAAAAAAATCGCTTATATGCTTCAGCGGTGCTTGTATAAAACTAAATTACAATGAGTAAATAAAACCCCGAATTTTATATTCAAAATAATTGATTAATATTTTCACAAGTTTTGCCACAGCAGCCTGATATTAGCTTTCTCGATTAAATGAAGCAGCTGGTTTTACACAGATATGTAAAATTAAAGTAAATTGAGATTGAACTTTTTGTTTGCGGTGGAAAAATTGCTCCACAAATTTTTTAAAAACGTACATAATATGTACGGTGCATATATGAGTATTTTTTTAATACACTTTAAAATGATTTATATTTCTTCGAGAAATGCATATAAGAGAAATGCAAATACGAAATATAATTACGGTTTTTTAAATACAAATAGAAAAATGCGCATGTTGGGATGCATATAAACGTTGAATGCAAATAACCGACGTGCATATAAGCGATAAATACTGTACATGCATTAGAAAATTTTTCTCATCTAGGTTGTCAAATCTTCATGTGAGTTGTCAAAAATTACCTACTGAGTAACAACAAAATTCGTTGTACACACAACCAAACACGTACATACAAAACACAGCTGATGAAAATGTTTGCTAATGCATGTATTATTGCATCATGTTCTTAAAGCAACTTTTATTTTCTATATATTTTATGTATTCCTCTCTCGCTCTTTCTCACAAGAAAATAAAAGTTGCTTCAAGGAAAACTGATCTGTGTAAAAGCAGACTTTCAAAAGTAAATTAATAGAAAATTGTACATATACATATGTATTCAAAAACCTCAATTTCAAGTTATTTTTAGTTATATTTAGTGTTTCATATGTACCCAGATAGAAAAACGCCGTACTAAATTCAAGTATTTTCTACTTACTTTCAGGGCTGTCAGATTTTGTTTGACCTATTTCGCCAAATTGATTTAAAAAATCGGCAAAAGTCGCCAAAATCTGTTTAATGTAGTTTTTCTTAACATATATTTTGTAGTACATTTGTTTTTATATAATATTTTTTTAAATTGAGTTTTTAAAAAATAATCGCATAAAAATTTAGCAAAAAATCGCCAAAAGTGGGAATAAAATCTCCAAAAACTATTTCTTGTCAATTTTTCTCAACAAATTTCAAAATCCATTAATGACTGTAATTAATACAAGAAAAAGCATCAAAATCACTTTGTTTTAATATCTTCCACACAAGTTTTGGTGGGATTTATTTTCGAAAATACTCTTCAACCAAGTAGTTTTCCTGAATTATAAAATTTTTTAAGTTAAATTTTTTCTAAAAAATAGCCATAAAAATCGCCAACAAATTTATTTATCGCCAGAAAAATCACCATGTCGCCAAATCAAAAATTTTAACGCCAAACAAGCTAAGAAATCGCCACCTTTGGCGAGAAATCGCCATATCTGACAACCATGCTTACTTTGAGTATTCTTAAATTATGTACACAAATTGTTATTTTATGTACTACTATTAGTATAAACTTTTTACACAGTTGTAGTGTGTTGGTATTTGTTTGCTTGTTGATAGCTTCATGCTAGGAACACAACTGGGACGAACGACGAATTTCGTCCAACACGACGAATTTGTCGATAAAAATTCGCTATGTAAATTCGTCGTATGAAACACAATAGCGACGAAAACGTAACAGCTGTTATAATGGAGAAAGTTTTTTACTGCGTCTGCAAAGTGTGACCATATTAAAAAAATAATACATACTTGAAAGATTTAACATTAACAAAAACACAACTAACACAAATCATTATAGTTAATTATTATCTATATTGATTTAAAATGCTATAAAATAAAAATAAAACAATAATTAAAGTAAAAAGTAACTTTATTTACTAAAACACTTGAAAACTAAAACAAAAATTCGTCACTTGGTACTGATTTGTTCGTCGTTCGCCGGCGTAAGAAATAGAAATAAATCTATTCACAGTTCGCAGCGTATGACGAATTTCGTCCGACGCCGCACAGTGGGGCCTTTTGACTTTTTTCGTTGCAAAAATCATAAGTTTTAAAGTAATAAAGATATTTAAAAATTTTAAAAAGCATTTGAAAGAAGACTCCTCAAGCTTCAATAGGCATGATTTTCAGGGTCATAGGTTGGCCGCGGCACTGTGCACAGTGTCGCCTTTTGACTGTTTCATAACAAACATAATAAACTTTAAAGTACATAATAAAGATGTTTTAAAAATGTATAAAGCATTTCAAAGATAACCGCTTTCGCTAAAAAATAAGTAACCTGCATGTCCATATGATCACAGGGTACTACGCACAGTGGCTTTCTCATCGAAAAACCATAATTTTTTAAGTTACCATATCCACCATAGATATATCCAATAGTTAAAAATCACTTCCATTTTAAATCCTTTAGTTTCAAAATAAGTGCTCCCGCATTTTGATGGGCATTGTGCACGGTAATAACTTTTGACCTCTTTTGTCGCAAAATTCATATCTTTTGAAGTAATGATCTTTTTAAAATTTAAAAAACATTTCAAACACAACTTTTGGTGCTTCAAATGCTATTCTCATAAGGAAGTCCAGAAAAAAGTACCACTGTAATTTAACATGTTAGAGTCATATAATATTTTTTTATTTTTACTATAAATACACAGTTTTGAAATATTTTTAATATTAATGCTATATAACACAGTGCAACACGAAAAAAAATAACCCTATACGGACACCACTAAATGATAAAAGACCAAAAAGAAAATAAGACCCGTGTGTCCCAGTTTTGCCCAAAGTCATGCAGCCATTGTGCATGTTTTATTTCATTTTTGTAAATGGAATTTAGTTTTTTCAATTTTTTATGCAAAACATGTCAAAACAAAGTAACAAACACCTTTATTGAAATTATCAAGTGATAATCTTATTATTTATAAAGAATTCTGTTCTCTAATTTCATAACAACAAAACCATTGAATGCAGGCTCTACCTGCGTTAAAGGGTGATTTTCAGTAAAATACGCACAAAAAATTCTAACAGTGTTATTATTGTGTAGGTATATTTTATTGAGGTTTGAGTTTGTTTATTACAAATTAAGCTATTGAGCATTTTTTACAAGAACAAAAGAATCAAAACTTAAATGTTTTATTGCTGTTTTGTGTATGTATGAATTTAACATTATTAGTCTTAGAAGTAAGTATTTTTTATTTGATTTTCTTTTGTTACAATTTTTGTAAAAATAATTATTTTAAAATTCTAGGAAACTAATTCTTAGATTAGAAAAATTAAATAAAACATGCACACTTGCTGCATGACTTTGGGCAAAAATGTGGAACAAGGTTCTTTTTTTTTGGTCTTTTATCATTTAGTGGTGTCCGTATATGGTTATTTTTCTATGAATTAAAGAATTACACACAGTGTAATATATAATGATATTAATTTATTTACTATATTTTTTTCAAACTAGTATAATTTTTTTTATTAGTTAGTTTTCTTTAAAATAGTCATTAACATTGGGATCGATATCTAATAGACTTAACATATCAGAGCTATAATTACGTTCTTGTAAATCCTTTTGAAATCTTACATGTCTTCGTGATGAAGTTAGTGGATCTGATGAGGCGGCCAACATATTGAAAAGGTCCTCATTTTGTCTTATCCGTGAAATTTTGCAAGTATTTGTGTATCTGAAGTGTTTGTAATCTTTGTTTTTACATTCTTCGGCTTCTTCTGATAACTGTCCAATTGGTAGGCATTGATATTCAATTAAATCTTTACCATGAGCCAAAATCTTATGGACCGTAGGAGTAAGTTTCTTTTCAGGGTACATTTGAACCAAAAGTTGAGCAGTTTTTGATGCATAGTCATGAAACTTTGGGCCATTTATCATTTCTCGAGAATTTATAACGTTTAGGATAACTGCAAACCTTTTTATAATATGATTGTCGACCCGAGTAATTCTGGCTGTTACCTCATCATTTTCAAAAAATGCTCTGGACATATTTCCATCGTTCGTATTGCCGTACCCCTGCTTTGGGCAGTCTATTGTCAGCCCAAGGTTCTTAAGAAATTCATTTTGTAATATTTTTTTTCGAGCAGATAGTTTTTCTTTTGGTGTTGAGTTCTTATCAAAACATGCTCCATATCGCGGAATTGTATACGCTAGTTTTAAAATAAACTCCATGCACCTAATTCTAGCATGTAATGGAGAAATTCCATATTCATAGTTGTGCTCATCACTTGAATCATCAAGATTTTGAAAGTCTTTCTGTGTCTTTTTGCAAATCGCACACTTCAAAGTTGACGAAGTATCGGTTATTACATTTAAGACTTTGCCATCAATCATTGTAAGACAAAATTCATTATCAATGTAAACTGTTTTTCCATTCTCCATTTCAAGGTTTAAAGGGTTTAGTTCAGAAATTTGCTTTTTTACATCGTTTACTGTTGATTTGATTATTTCTGAAGACTCCTTCGTGTATTTAAAAAATATCGGACGGCAAAAATGAACTGATGATGGGCGGGGATTTTTCCAATGCTCAGAGATTTCACTTCTTAGTCTTAAAGGAACTACAGAAGCCATAAACATATTTGCATCTGTAATAGTTGTGTCATTTGTCGATATTGTTTGTTTGTAGGCACTTTGGCCGGATGATCCGTCACATCCCCACTTATTTACCAATGTAAGCCTACCTGCAGTAATACTGCTTCATTTTCAGGCAAACTTTGAATAAGGCGTTTGGCTGTATGATCCATTAATTCTTGCAGTTTAGCCTCTGCCGATATTTCAGTAACCTTTACATTAGATGGCACTGCTTCTCTTTTGGCAGATGTAACCTTTTTGTATCCAGGAAGAATATTGACATTATGATTCTTTAAAGAGCTTCGTAAAATAGAATAATTTTCCTTTGACAATCCCAAGTCCATAAATAACGCTAAGGCTTCTTATATGCTATACTTTCTGGGTAAAGCATTTGGAGGAGTTGGAATACTCTCTTTAATTCTCTGCAGTCGATTTGGGCTTGCAAGCTCCACAGATTTTGTAATGTCTGACCTTGATTTGTCTTTATCTTTAACATACTTAAGACATAATGCTTCTGAAAGATGCGATTTACATATATCTTTAGTGACATTTTGAAGTTTACGTTTTCTTGTGTACTCCGAACATTCGTTTATAGTTTTTGCAGGTCTTCCTCTTTTGCTGTCAGAAGATGTATGCGGTTCTTCTACGTTTTCAAAAGTTGTTATTCCATTCAGCCAGTCTGAGTTCTTTTCCATAAAGGTTTTTGTCGTTCGTTTCGAGGCAAGCCATTTTTTATTAATTTTCAAGTAAATGAAGTGAATTGTGGTTTTCACATCCTCTTCGTGGTATCCTGATAAATTGTGTAATTTTTGCACAATAGCCATTCTAAACTCATTTTCATTATGTGAGTTTCTGAATAACTCAAACAATTCCGAATTTTGAAATGACATTATAGCACATCGACTCTATCAAATTGTATAACTTAATGATCACTGCTTTTACAAAGTAAAAACTTAACAGGCTTGATTACACAATTAAGGCTTAATTTATACCCAAAAATAAAAAAAATGTTTAATCTACCTGCCTTGTAAAACAGAAATCCAGGCCTCAACTACCTGTAGTGTAAAACTGCATTTTCTATTTTACTCAGTATAAAAAAGTTTAAAACTACCTGCCTATTTTTATAATGCGAACAACGTTGCCGTTTTGGTTAAGTTTAATCAAAATTGGTTACTTTTTTCCATCTGTAGAATAAAAGACAAAAATTAAACTACATACATACATACATATGTAAGTACCTGAAAATTTTGGTTATTTTTTCTTATTTGGTAGTTTTTCCAACATTCTTGGTTATAGAAACGTTGAATGCGAATTTAAATTTAAATAAACAAATTGTTATAGTTATGCATACCTGATTCATACGGGACTCGCCCGATGGTTTTTTACCATGAAATTTCTAGAGTTTATTGTCGAACGGGACACAAAGCAACATAAAAGAAAATTTAAGAAAAATGCAGAAAATGTCATCGTGTCAATCTCGTATCAACGAGAGAAATTAAAATATGTAACAAATACGTGCTGCAGTGAAAACAGAATTATTGCCGTTTTCACTATGATATTGTAACAGTTTTCCTCTTATATCAAGCAAAACGGCAACTTTTGGTAACAAAGTTTAGTTAAATTATTTAAAGCATTGTGTAGCAAATATGCTCCGAAAATTTGGCCGAGACCATTTTTGGCCATTTTTAGATATGCTCCATTTTATTTGTAAAAATTACCTAAATATAGGTAACTGCCGAAAAAGTAGGGCGTTTGATGCACATTTTTTTGCTTATTTCAATAAAAAATAAACGTACCTTTAAAACGATACCAAAAAAGTAATGATCTAAAGTCAAGGTTTCTAGCATTTCAATTTTAAAATGTTATTTTTTTTTTCAAAATCACCTTTTTGGGGCTTCTTAAAAAACTGCCAACTTTAAGCAGCTCCACCAGCTATAATTTTCAACTAATTAAGAAAAACGTTTTTGAACTGGCATCAGTAAGAAGTTCTTTGTACGATGTAATCATTCATTTTACAAAATTTTGTCATCAATTTTTTTATTTTTGCCACGGTATTTGGGAAAAGGCGCCACAGTGCGCCGTTATTGTGTGTATTTTCATATACACCAACATGTTTTATTTTTGGCGACGAATATTTGTGGACGAAAATTCGTCGTTCGACCCAGTTGTGTTCCTAGCATCAGTCGTATCTTGTGCTTATTTTGTTGTCTTGTTTTTGCTTATTCTGTTTGTTCGTTCAGTGCTGACTAATAACCTACAAACGTCGTATTACATGCTGCTGGCTTATACTGGATTTTAGTTGCCGCTTTTTCTATACTGATTAAATTTATATAAGTAGTAAAAATATAAATTCTCAGGTCTATTCCAGGATTAATAAGGAAAAGTTAGCATGATTTGGGCTAGATTCAAGTACGCGCCGGGATTGATTAAAGTACGCAGCAAGGATTGATATGTGTACAAGGTGGGATTGATTCAAGTATACAGCGGGCTTAAATCTACATGTAATACGACGTTTGTCACCTACTTGTCTGAGCAATGAATATAAACAACAACAAGAGCACAACTGTGATTTGTGGCTATCATCAAGCAAACAAACACCAACATAGTACGAGTAGGACTGTGTATAAAGTTTATAAACATATTCGTACTTAAATTAATCATTTTTTACATGAATAAAGGCTAATCAGGCTAAAATTAAGTATTTTGCACTTCAATATTCCGACTTAATCAATCTTTCTGTACTTCATTTCTGAAAAACCGGGATTACAGTACTTTTGACACCGCTTGGGATTAATTTAAGTACGGATGGATTGATTTTTCTTTTCTGTGTACATATGTATTTTATGCTGCACACACGAAGGAACAGTAGGAGAAACATAACGTCATATGAATTCATAAAAGCCCTAAGTAACATTGAAATAATTATACAGGACAAGCAAAAAAACACTTTAATATGAAGAATTGAGGGATGAACAGGTCATGAATACTTATAATAATAATTTTACGTGGACAAATGGAGGAGTAAAGCTTAGGAAGAGAGTAGTAATAACATTTGTTTTTTTTTCAACAAAAGTGTCCTTTTTTAATTGAATTGTTCTTTTTTAAATTGAATTGTCTCTAATGAACTCATAAATATAAGTATGTATGTTACTACTTGTACTACTCACTAATATTACACAAATTGTTGTAGAATAAAAAAACTTTTACATACATGTTTTCTTTATCCTATGACAATTTGTCGTAGTCACAAATTAAACTTCGACATAAATAATACGGGTGATTATATACAAATAATGGAACAACTATACATCCCGTATCATGCTCCGATTTTTATGAAACTCTAAACTCTAAAGTTCAAACATATATGTGTCTATAACTTCCTTCATATTATTGCTACATAGTTGATATTAATATCGTTGGATAGGACTTTCAAACGATATATAACAACCTAAGGTTCTACAGAGTTGGAAAGGCTAGCGGTTCAAAAATCATTTTTTTGTATTGCCTTTTTTTACAAAAGGACCGTTAAATCGAAAAGGGGTCTATATAACGGTTTTTTATTATATAGTAAAATGAATAGAAGACATTCACACCTTTCATTTGACACCTATATCATAAATGTTTAATAAGGAATGAAGACACTACAAAGGAATTAAAACTTAAAAGTTGAAGATAGTTACTTTTTCATAGAACTACACGTATTAAGTATACAAAAATATACAATGAGTGTAACACCAAAATTTGTTTAATTTTTCTTGTGATAATAGTGGACTGAAAATGTACTACGGCCACGCTCTAAGATTTTATTCTTCATAGTATTTCGTATCACAACGAGCTCTAATAAATATTTTTATCTAAAATAATTTTTATGTTTTACTATTTTATATTACTGCAAGGTTTCAGCATTGTCGAACAGTGGCTTCGCTGAGTAAAGATTTTCTGCATTGCCGGCCTCCGGCCGGGCTTAAGAATTTTCTCCTCTATGTATGTCGAACAGTGGCTTCGCTGAGTAAAGATTTTCTGCATTGCCGGCCTCCGGCCGGACTTAAGGATTTTCTCCTCTATGTATGTCGAACAGTGGCTTCGCTGAGGAAAGATTTTCAGTAGAACCTTAGGTTGTTATATATCGTTTGAAAGGTATTTATAAGACATTTCCAACGATATCCATATCAACTATGTAGCAATAATATGAAGTTATAGACACATATATGTTTGAAATTTAGAGGCCTATAACTCCCAAACTAAGTGAGTCCGCTCCAAAATTTTTTTACCATAATTCTTAGATTTAAGAGTACTACCCATGACAAAAGTTTAATAAAAATCGGAGAATGATACGGGATGTAAATTTAAGCCCAAATAATATATCAAATAAACTTAATACTACTTAAAACAAATAACACGTTTCTGGAAGTAGTAAAAAATATTTATGTGTTCCACATGCGATGTTTTGAAGTGCTTCCGAGGCTGCTCAAAAAGAAGGCAGATATATCAGTGTTTATAATCTTTAAATTACAAAATTAGTCAGCATTTCACATTTATTCAACACAAACTCCAAAATAAAAAAAGCATGTTCAGTAGCATTGAAGCTTTCAACAAAATAGGTTCTAGAGAAAATATGCCCATTTCACCAAACAATTGTTTAGAATCCATACCTCATTACTTTTTATACTCTTTTTTAGTCGTTAGAGCGACGAGTGTACATGCATAGTATCTGTGTTGGTTTGTATTTTGCCACATACAGTGTGTAAAATAAATGATGATGAAAAAGATAGTGTTTTTTATTAGAAATAAAAAGATATTTTTGGAAAAACTAAGGGGATTGCGGCAAAATGTATTAAAAATTTCTCCATTTTACCAAGTAAAAAATATCAAATACAGTGTGAACTGTATTATTATATATTTATACGACCAACACAATTTCTTGTGATCAAATGTTAATGAACATCTTTGCGTTTGCTTTATCGTGTTACTGTACTTCGAAATTCTCTCAGCAATACAGTTGCAAAATATTTTTGGGCAGCAATGTTCAAGAGAATTGTCGCACGGATTGTTTCAAATAAACACTAATTGTACGTTTCCATTATGAGAAAATTACGTAGATTTGGAAAATTACTTCGAAGTGTTTCCACTAAGCTTGTGAGTAATTTGGTGTTCGAATTTTCGTAGTCAAATGACGCACTTACTTTATAAAGTGTACACAGCAGCTGTAACTGAATTTTTTCCATATATAGTTTGACATTTAAAATTAATGAAATATTCTTCAATGTCATTTTTTCGAAATTGTCAATCACGATTGATGGATGACCCAGGGATGAAGTTTGTAATTTTAAAAGCAAAGTGGGGTTGCATAGAGTATTTTCGACATAATTTGGAGCACATTAAAACATTTGAGATAATTTGCCAATATGAAAAAAATCATGTCGCAAATTATCTCATTTGGGCAAATGTAATGTTTTGGTCGAAATTACGTATATCGAAACGCACTATAACACATTTAAAATATGTTTTCCTTCTACATTTCACACCCACTGTATAGAAGAGAGAGATTTATAATAAAACATGATTTGTTTTGTCTGTAGTTTAAAGATGATGCAATTGGATGAGGCAATAAGACGAAGAAACATGATTTTAGAGCATTTTTGATGCTTTAAAAGAGGCGCTGTTTTATATCAAAAACAAGAGCTCCAAAGTGAGACATCGCGCACAAAAATCATACATGTTCGAAACGCTTTTCGAAGCAGGAGACACAACAACAACCAGCTTCTCTCGCTTTCAAACCTGCTTAGGCGGAAGTAGTAGATTTTGCTGGGCATTTATTACATTTCGAAATGTCCTTCTTTTGTTGTTTAAAAATATGGTCACCGTAAGTATATGTCAAACACCACGCATAAGGAAATCTGTATATGGTGCTTGATAGCTTGAAGTTAGTGGTGATATCATGAGCATGTCGTCAGCACTACAAAGTTTGACGTTTAGTCATGTTAGTCAGCTGACTTAGTGATCCCACCTTTTAAGGCCATGATTTACTATCCTACATAATCGCGCGATGTGCCATACATGACATGTGGGCTAAAAAATATGGTGGTGTGGCCTAAAACTGAAACTGTGTGACATATTTCTTTGGCAAGTCAATTTCCAAACTTGTATACTTTATCCCTGACAGGAAAATTGGGCAATATTTTGTTAGATGTTATTGTGCCATATAATATATAGTAATTACTTGCATGCGTAAATACAGGGGAATGGAGACAGCTCATTGCAGGTGATGGCAATATATGTTGCAATAATTGTCAATGAATTTTTGTTACAGCGGGGGCACGTTTCACAAAAAGTACAAGTTACAAATCTACAAGTAAAATACACACAAGACAACAATAACATTTGTAAAAGTGTTGTTGTTTTGTTTGTATTTTACTTGTAGATTTGTAACTTGTAATTTTGAGAAACGGGCCCCGGGTCTTGACGAGGCATAAGTTTGGAAATTTTTGTGTTCGCAATTGCCAAAATCTGTTGCTAACACAAAAAATGACTAATGTGTGGACAGCAAATGTTAGTGTTCGGACACATGTTTGGAAATTGATGTTCAAACACAAGACAAAGCAATTATGTTAGGACACAACCTGTCAAATTTAGTATGTATGTTGTGGTTTCTGTATAATTTGTTAGTTTTTATGGAAAAAAAGAAGAAAGAAAGCAAATAAACAAATATTTAAACTGTTCTTTAATTATTTGCACATTATTTATGTTCATATTCATAATTTTTTTATAAATACAAAAATAAAAAATGAAATATGTGGACAATTTATAAAATGCCGTGCAAGTTTACTACACGAATATATAAAACTTGGGTCGAAACATCTCTGTTTGCCCAGCATTTAACAGAAGTTTGATCAGTGGCATTTTTTGTGACGTCAGTCTGCTGACGTTATTGCTTATGTTCAGAAATAAAAGTTGCACGTCTGTTCGCAGTGCTAACAACATATAACATAAAACGTCAATATTGCGAAAAAATTTTGCAAAATATAATATTTCGTGCTCAATATTATTTTTTATGTTAATAAAAAGCAAATATACATCGTTTTATTAAAAATCCACAAGAGCCTTTTTGTTTGAATTGTGAACTAGGATAGCTACGTATTCTCTTACCGTTAACATAATAAACCAGTAAAGGCCCCGATTCGCTATCCTACACGATCGCACGATTCATTCACAAGACATTTTTACAGAAGTCACCCCTACTTCAAAAAACCGCATCAAAATGGCGTTGCAGGTGCCACACTATTATACAGAAATTATGCAAAAAAATCTGTTTGTTTTGTGTATGCACACCAAAATGTCGGCAGAGCTGTTAAATCCCGGTCCACACGTGCAATTTTGGTTGCAGCAATTCTTAATTTTTTAGTGAGAAAGAGCGAGAGAAGAATATAGTGGTATATATATCTATTTCAACACTCTCCCACAAATTCAGAAATTGCTGCAACAAAAATTGCATGTGTGGACGGGGAGTAGCAGAAATTTGTTGAGGTCTTTTGTTAGCACTACTCATATTATTGTAAGGTGGTGCGGCAGAGATAGAAAATTTATATATTTTGTTGTCTCTTCTTTCGTATTGCAAACAATTTTTGTTTTTAAGACATCGTTGTTCTAACAATTGTTTTAACAACGCTGTCATAACAGTAACAAAACAGTAAGAAGAGCGGTCCAGACGTGACAAATTTTTGTGCTAAAAATTTTTTTCATTGTTACAACAAAAAATATCACTAAGAGACCGAATTAACGGATCCAAGTGAGTCATGTCTTGAGTCGTGAATACCCTCCTAACCTATCAAAAAATTGCTCGTCAGGACGCCCTGTTAAGTCGAATAGAATTCTGTCAGATTTCTTAATGACATATTTGTACAATTGTGTACGATAGTTAAAGTCTAGTTAGTAAAAACGTGTCGCAGTCGTGGGAAACAGCTAGCAAAATCTGTAACATAAAAAAAGATCGTTGCTGTTTACTAAAAACGTATCGTTGCTTTTGCCACGTAAAAAATCTACAGAAAGTAGATTTTTACATTGCAAATGTCAAACTAATGCCAAAGGTATTACAATCCAATACAGCTGACAAAATTATTGCCGTGATACGTTTTCTATAACTAGCACCTTAAGTTTAGTGGTACTGTAAATTCTAACGCCACACGATACGTTTTTACTAAGGGTGTGTGCCAAACGGTAGTAAGTAAATTTTTGACACTTCTGAGGCGAATAAAAAATCACTAGCCCTGGGGGCTAGTAGAATTTTTGACACAAGAGATAAATTTTTGACAAGGAGAAATTAGAAGCATGGTATCATAACAAGGTAAAACCACCGCTGTCGTTTTTGGAAATTCGAGCGTCCCGCCCAATACATTGATTTTGCGGCACTTAAATGTAGTTAGACTGTGAAAAATGCATTGTATTTTTTTTAAAGAGAAGTAACACAATCAGGCAATTAATGCCTACCAGTTAATTAATTAATGTGTTACCTTCTTTGGGAAAGGGATAGTGTAAAGAGAACAGGTTATGAAGTGGGAGATAGATAGAAAGCTTAATTCATTTACAACCTTGCAATTGCTCGTTTTTTTTGTAGAGCAGTTTTGCAAGACCCTCTGGTGTCAAGTAGAAGCATTGAGTTGTTTAAGCTGTGTAGCTATTTTATTAGTAATTTTACTTCGCCGACGGTTTTGCTACAATGCCGTCGAAGGAGGGTGCTATTAGTGCATTAGAATATGTTATTATTACTCGCTGCCGGTACTGCCTTCATCACTTTAACAGTCCAACAACAACCAACACAATAACACACCAATGCACATGAGAAAAATGCATGATGTTGGCTTGCCTGAAAAAACTTGCGAACAATTTTACATCATATTATAAAATTGTTTGCTACAGCAGACATTTTTTTCTTATATGTATAAAAATGTTCTTTTAAAAATTTATTGGTAGCTGGCTGCTTGTAGCAAATTTTTTTTTGCTTCGCCGCCGCAAAATTTTATATTGTCAAAAAAGATATCATTTGGCACAGCAGAACCATGAACATACAGAGTGTTTAAATCTACATGTAATACGACGTTTGTCACCTACTTGTCCGAGCAATGAATATAAACAACAAGAGCACAACTGTGATTTGTGGCTATCATCAAGCAAACAAACACCAACATAGTACGAGTAGGACTGTGTATAAAGTTTATAAACATATTCGTACTTAAAATAATCATTTTTTACATGAATAAAGGCTAATCAGGCTAAAATTAAGTATTTTGCACTTCAATATTCCGACTTAATCAATCTTTCTGTACTTCATTTCTGAAAAACCGGGATTACAGTACTTTTGACTCCGCTTGGGATTAATTTAAGTACGGATGGATTGATTTTTCTTTTCTGTGTACATATGTATTTTATGCTGCCCACACGAAGGAACATTAGGAGAAACATAGCGTCATATGAATTCATAAAAGCCCTAAGTAACATTGAAATAATTATACAGGACAAGCAAAAAAACACTTTAATATGAAGAATTAAGGGATGAACAGCTCATGAATACTTATAATAATAATTTTACGTGGACAAAGGAAGGAGTAAAGCTTAGGAAGAGAGTAGTAATAACATTTGTTTTTTTTTCAACAAAAGTGTCCTTTTTTAATTAAATTGTTCTTTTTTAAATTGAATTGTCTCTAATGAACTCATAAATATAAGTATGTTTGTTACTACTTGTACTACTCACTAATATTACACAAATTGTCCTAGAATAAAAAAACTTTTACATACATGTTTTCTTTATCATATGACAATTTGTCGTAGTCACAAATTAAACTTCGACATAAATAATACGGGTGATTATATACAAATAATATATCAAATAAACTTAATACTACTTAAAATACCCAGCAAAAAATAACACGTTTCTGGAAGTAGTAAAAAACATTTATGTGTTCCACAAGCGATGTTTTGAAGCGCTTCCGAGGCTGCTCAAAAAGAAGGCAGATATATCAGTGTTTATAATCTTTAAATTACAAAATTAGTCAGCATTTCACATTTATTCAACACAAACTCCAAAATAAAAAAATCATGTTCAGTAGCATTGTAGCTTTCAATAAAATAGGTTCTAGAGAAAATATGCCCATTTCACCAAACAATTGTTTAGAATCCATACCTCATTACTTTTTATACTCTTTTTTAGTCGTTAGAGCGACGAGTGTACATGCATAGTATCTGTGTTGGTTTGTATTTTGCCACATACAGTGTGTAAAATAAATGATGATGAAAAAGATAGTGTTTTTTATTAGAAATAAAAAGATATTTTTGGAAAAACTAAGGGGATTGCGGCAAAATGTATTAAAAATTTCTCCATTTTACCAAGTAAAAAATATCAAATACAGTGTGAACTGTATTATTATATATTTATACGACCAACACAATTTCTTGTGATCAAATGTTAATGAACATCTTTGCGTTTGCTTTATCGTGTTACTGTACTTCGAAATTCTCTCAGCAATACAGTTGCAAAATATTTTTGGGCAGCAATGTTCAAGAGAATTGTCGCACGGATTGTTTCAAATAAACACTAATTGTACGTTTCCATTATGAGAAAATTACGTAGATTTGGAAAATTACTTCGAAGTGTTTCCACTAAGCTTGTGAGTAATTTGGTGTTCGAATTTTCGTAGTCAAATGACGCACTTACTTTATAAAGTGTACACAGCAGCTGTAACTGAATTTTTTCCATATATAGTTTGACATTTAAACTTAATGAAATATTCTTCAATGTCATTTTTTCGAAATTGTCAATCACAATTGATGGATGACCCAGGGATGAAGTTTGTAATTTTAAAAGCAAAGTAGGGTTGCATAGAGTATTTTCGACATAATTGGAGCACATTAAAACATTTGAGATAATTTACCAATATGAAAAATATATGGGAAATCATGTCGCAAATTATCTCATTTGGGCAAATGTAATGTTTTGGTCGAAATTACGTATATCGAAACGCACTATAACACATTTAAAATATGTTTTCCTTCTACATTTCACACCCACTGTATAGAAGAGAGAGATTTATAATAAAACATGATTTGTTTTGTCTCTAGTTTAAAGATGATGCAATTGGATGAGGCAATAAGACGAAGAAACATGATTTTAGAGCATTTTTGATGCTTTAAAAGAAGCGCTGTTTTATATCAACAACAAGAGCTCCAAAGTGAGACATCGCGCACAAAAATCATACATGTTCGAAACGCTTTTCGAAGCAGGAGACACAACAACAACCAGCTTCTCTCACTTTCAAACCTGCTTCGGCGGAAGTAGTAGTTTTTGCTGGGCATTACTACATTTCGAAATGTCCTTCTTTTGTTGTTTAAAAATATGGTCACCGTAAGTATATGTCAAACACCACGCATGAGGAAATCTGTATATGGTGTTTGATAGTTTGAAGGTAGTGGTGATATCATGAGCATGTCATCAGCACTACAAAGTTTGACGTTTACTCAGGTTAGTCAGCTGACTTAGTGATCCCACCTTTTAAGGCCATGACTTACTATCCTACATAATTGCGCGATCTGCCATACATGGCATGTGGGCTAAAAAATATGGTGGTGTGGCCTAAAACTGAAACTGTGTGACATATTTCTTTGGCAAGTCAATTTCCAAACGTGTATACTTTATCCCTGACAGGAAAATTGGGCAATATTTTGTTAGATGTTATTGTGCCATATAATATATAGTAATTACTTGCATGCGTAAATACAGAGGAATGGAGACACTTCATTGCAGGTGATGGCAATATATGTTGCAATAATTGTCAATGAATTTTTGTTACACCGGGGGCCCGTTTCTCAAAAAGTACAAGTTACAAATCTACAAGTAAAATACACACAAGACAACAATAACATTTGTAAAAGTGTTGTTGTTTTGTTTGTATTTTACTTGTAGATTTGTAACTTGTAATTTTGAGAAACGTTCCCCGGGTCTTGACGAGGCATAAGTTTGGAATTTTCTGTGTTCGCAATTGCCAAAATCTGTTGCTAACACAAAAAATGACTAATGTGTGGACAGCAAATATTAGTGTTCGGACACATGTTTGGAAATTGATGTTCAAACACAAGACAAAGCAATTATGTTAGGACACAACCTGTCAAATTTAGTATGTATGTAGTGGTTTCTGTATAATTTGTTAGTTTTTATGGAAAAAAAGAAGAAAGAAAGCAAATAAACAAATATTTAAACTGTTCTTTAATTATTTGCACATTATTTATGTTCATATTCATAATTTTTTTATAAATACAAAAATAAAAAATTAAATATATGGACAATTTATAAAATGCCGTGCAAGTTTACTACACGAATATATAAAAATTGGGTCGAAACATCTCTGTTTGCCCAGCATTTAACAGAAGTTTGATCAGTGGCATTTTTTGTGACGTCAGTCTGCCGACGTTATTGCTTATGTTCAGAAATAAAAGTTGCACGTCTGGTCGCAGTGCTAACAACATATAACATAAAACGTCAATATTGCGAAAAAAATTTTGCAAAATATAATATTTCGTGCTCAATATTATTTTTTATGTTAATAAAAAGCCAATATACATCGTTTTATTAAAAATGCACAAGAGCCTTTTTGTTTGAATTGTGAACTAGGATAGCTACGTGTTCTCTTACCGTTAACATAATAAAGCAGTAAAGGCCCCGATTCACTATCCTACATGCTCTCACGATTCATTCACAATAAATTTTTACAGAAGTCACCCCTACTTCAAAAAACCGCATCAAAATGGCGTTGCAGGTGCCACACTATTATACAGAAATGATGCAAAAAAATCTGTTTGTTTTGTGTATGCACACCAAAATGTCGGCAGAGCTGTTAAATCCCGGTCCACACGTGCAATTTTGGTTGCAGCAATTCTTCATTTTTTAGTGAGAAAGAGCGAGAGAAGAATATATATGGTATATATATCTATTTCAACACTCTCCCACAAATTCAGAAATTGCTGCAACAAAAATTGCATGTGTGGACGGGGAGTAGCAGAAATTTGTTGAGGTCTTTTGTTAGCACTACTCATATTATTGTAAGGTGGTGCGGCAGAGATAGCAAATTTATATATTTTGTTGTCTCTTCTTTCGTATTGCAAACAATTTTTGTTTTTAAGACATCGTTGTTCTAACAATTGTTTTAACAACGCTGTCATAACAGTAACAAAACAGTAAGAAGAGCGGTCCAGACGTGACAAATTTTTGTGCTAAAAATTTTTTTCATTGTTACAACAAAAAATATCACTAACGGATCCAAGTGAGTCACGTCTTGAGTCGTGAATAACCTCCTAACCTTTCAAAAAAATTGCACGCCCTGTTAAGTCGAATAGAACTCTTTCAGATTTCTTAATGATATATTTGTACGATAGTTAAAGTCTAGTTAGTAAAAACGTGTCGCAGTCGTGGGGAACAGCTAGCAAAATCTGTAACATAAAAAAATATCGTTGCTTTTTACTACAAACGTATCGTTGCTTTTGTCACGTAAAACATCTACAGAAAGTAGATTTTTACGTTGCAAATGTCAAACTAATGCCAAAGGTATTACAATCTAATACACCTGACAAAATTATTGCCGTGATACCTTTTCTATAACTAGCACCTTAAGTTTAGTGGTACTGTAAATTCTAACGCCACACGATACGTTTTTACTAAGGGTGTTTGCCAAACGGTAGTAAGTAAATTTTTGACACTTCTGAGGCGAATAAAAACTCACTAGCCCTGGGGGCTAGTAGAATTTTTGACACAAGAGATAAATTTTTGACAAGCAGAAATTAGAAGCATGGTATCATAACAAGGTAAAACCAGCGCTGTCGTTTTTGGAAATTCGAGCGTCGCGCCCAATACATTGATTTTGCGGCACTTAAATGTAGTTAGACTGTGAAAAATGCATTGTATTTTTTTTAAGAGAAGTAACACAATCAGACAATTAATGCCTACCAGTTAATTAATTAATGTGTTACCTTCTTTGGGAAAGGGATAGTGTAGAGAGAACAGGTTGTGAAGTGGGAGATAGATAGAAAGCTTAATTGATTTACAACCTTGCTATTGCGCGTTTTTTTTTGTAGAGCAGTTTTGCAAGACCCTCTGGTGTCAAGTAGAGGCATTGAGTTGTTTAAGCTGTGTAGCTATTTTATTCGTAACTTTACTTCGCCGACGGTTTTGCTACAATGCCGTCGAAGGAAGGTGCTATGAAGTGCATTAGAATATGTTATTATTACTCGCTGCCGGTACTGCCTTCATCGCTTTAACAGTCCAACAACAAGCAACGCAATAACACACCAATGCACATGAGAAAAATGCATGATGTTGGCTTGCCTGAAAAAACTTGCGAAAAATTTTACATCATATTATAAAATTGTTCGCTACAGCAGACATTTTTGCTTATATGTATAAAAATGTTCTTTTAAAAATTTGTTGGTAGCTGGCTGCTTGTAGCAAATTTTTTTTTGCTTCGCCGCCGCAAAATTTTATATTGTCAAAAAAGCTATTTCACACAGCTGAAACATGAATGTTCTTACAGACGTCAAAAGTTTATATTGTCAAAAAAGATATCATTTGGCACAGCTGAAACATGAAATTTTTTCCCCACAGGCAAACATTTTTTTACCATAGTACTTTTCTACCATTTGACACACGCCCTAAATTGAAATTCATTCGTGGCATTATCTTTCACTTGCATGTGTACATGCTGCGATACTTGAAAGATTTATTAGCATGTGTAAAGGCATGGTTAAGTATATTGCGCTAGATAGAATTGGCGGCTATTATTGAGCCGCCGACTCCACCTGGTGGCGGCGGTCAAAAATTTTACAGATGTCTGACCGACCTTTCACCGGGTCTTGATGCGACATAACACTAGGTCTGCACGTGACATTTACTATTTCATAAATTTCAATTCACATATGCAAGTCGTATTGATCAGCTTCTTATTAAAGCTGTGAGAAAAACAAAGAAATTTGTATTCATTTCTCTGTCCTTCTCTCAGCTGAATAAGAAGTTTACCAATAAGACTTGCATAATGTGAATTGAGACTAACAGCATGTTGACAGAACGCGCTGCAATCAAAACATGCGCGAGTAGCTTATGGACGATTACGTAACAATTTGCGTCTATAGAAGACGTTCCTTACTTTTCGGCCCATATAGAGTTGCCCATCTACAATAAATTTTATTTGTTTATTTTTTCTCATGCAAAATTATTGTTTTTTATCCAAATAATGGTAACCCTCTTAATGGCGCACACTACTAAAAGCTTTTGCTTATAAACAAAAGAAGTAGATTTTAGCTAAAGTTTTTCATTTTGCATATAAAGACAATTATATGGTATATAGCTTAACACAAATAAATGAAATAAAGTTGTTTAGTTCAAATAATGGTAGTTTTCCAGTTTTTGATGTAAAATTGATGTTATTTTAACAGTTAATTGTTAAGGCGAATGCTCTTTTCCAATTGGCTGTTTTTAGCGCCAATGACGTCACTTTCCGTCTTCTAAATACCAAAAAAAAATACAGGGGCTACGTTTTTTACAAATGGACAATGACATTCGCGATATAACACCGCAAACATGATTGTCGTTAATATTTTTACGCGTATTATATGCATATTGGGTTCTGTAAACATGCTGTCTCAAAAATTGCATGTGTTCAAACTTCTTTTACCCTTTCTTCGTTGTGGTGAATTAGAACAGAAACACATTCAGTCCACACGTTAATTTCTTGTGTTAGAACAGAATTTTGCCAATTGCTAACACAACAATTTTCAAACTTATGTCTCATGAAGACATAAGTTTGGAAATATTGTGTTCGCAATTGTCAAAATCGTTTGCTAACTAAAAATTTACTGTGTGGACAGTTAATGTTAGTGTTCTGGCACATGTTTGGAAACTGATGTTAAAACACAAGATGTTAGGCTTGCATATGTAAATGCAGCGATACTTGAAAGATGTATTAGCATGTGTAAAGGCATGATTAAGTATTGCGCTAGATAGAATTGGCGGCTATTATTGAACCGGCGACTCCAGCCGGTGGCGGCTTTTCATTTTTGGCTTGCATTTCAGAAGTGTTAGATTTTCAAAACAAATTAAACGTCAAACAGTTTTTTTACGTTTTTTATCAAGACAAATTTGTCTTAGCTTGAGCTGTGACAAAATTGTCAAGACACTGCAATAACACTAATAAATGCGGTCTATACCTGATAAATTTTTATCTTGATAACGATTTGACATTTATCAGGATAAAAATTTATCAGGTATAGACTCACTCCTATTTATAATTTGTCTATTATTTAAATTCTGTTGTTTTTTTTTTAATAAACGCGGATGTCCATTTTTTCGATTTTGAGTAATTGATGAAAATTGTATTATTTTATGTGCTCTTTTACATTGCCCAAAAATTTCGCTAATACCATGGGCCCACTCCGAGATATTTTTTTTAAACATCGTAACTTCTTAACTCATTCAAATATTTTTCAGCTCTAATATACTAAATCGACTTACAATTGCGTGCTGGAAATTTATTGCCATTGAAAAAACATACAGCCACATGCGTTGTTACTTTTGATCACATATCCGAACTATTTTTGGTTATTGTTGAGTTAATAACAACTGTTAGTTACTTGTGCGCAACCATTTTTCAGCTAAAAAATCTTGTGTGCTTGAATTAGTTCAATGTAAACAACTTTTGTCGACATAAAGTTTTTCTGTACACACTTTTAGTGTTTTTTGTTTTTATATTGTTCTCAAACTTCTTACAGCATATGTTTATATGGCTGTCCGAAAAAGTTTTGATAAAAATCACACAGAGTCCTTAGATTTAAAAATAAAGTATTTTGGCTCTCCTGAAAAATTAGATTTTTAGACACGCACTTATTCAAGAAAACCACAGAATTTTCGTATATGATTTTAAAACGTCAACAAAGTCATTATTAATTTTGGAAATTGCAAGAATTCAAATCGACTCGATTTACAAAGCAGGACTGAATAATTAGTCGACCTTAAAAAATAGCTCGATCTGAAGTAGACTAGGCTTACATAACATAGCGTCATCACGAGCCATTGATTTGTCTTGACAAAACTCAAAGTCGATATGAAAAAATAGCACTAACATTTTTCTGATGTTTTCATGTATGAAGTTTGACATATGTTAGAACAAAATTATATCATGTGATGACGGGATGTAACATGAGGAATGTCGTACAACAACGTTAGCAGAAATGCAAAAGCAAGTAACTAACAAAAAAATCTAAATCTCTTCCTTACACTGCGTCTTCACGTAGTAATATTTATTGCTAAGCACAAGCAAAAACGTCGGCAAAATAATTTTATTTTTGCATCTTGCTTGAGGCGGAGAACACGTATAGCAATTTTTCCCACAAATTTTACGCATTCATATTTAGAAAGATGATATAAAAAAGGCGTATCTCGATTTTTTTCGAAATCGTATTTTTAACGTTTTATAGTAGCCGAATTCTAAATACAACCTGCCTAAAGAACTAAGTAAGCTACTGTTGAAAATAACGGCTTTATGGTCACTTAAAAATTTTTTTGTATGTAAATTTTCTAGTTTTTATTTATTTTTTTCCTTCTCCTGTAAAATAACGAAAATTCGAGTTTCGCCTTTTTTATACTAAGCCATCTGCCTGTGCATAATTGTGAATCAAATTAGTTTGACATCTTTTTCTCCACAAAACGGGTTGACTGCATTAATAAAATTCGTTTGCAAAGAGTTTTCAACAAGAACTTTATTTTTCAACATGCGCGGTCATAAATTATATATATATATATATATATATATATATATATATATATATATATATACATATATATATATATATATATATGTATATATATATATATATATATATATATATATATATATATATATATATATATATATATATATATATATATATATATAAATAAATATATATATATATATATATATATATATATATATATATATATATATATATATATATATATATATATATATATATATATATATATATATATATATATATATATATATATATATATATATATATATATATATATATATATATATATATATATATATATATATATATATATATATATATATATATATTTTTTTTTTTTTTTTTTTGCTATTATCTTTTTGGCAACACTAGTTTTGACAACTCACGCACGTTTTGTATCTTGTGTCACTGTCAAACATCTTCAGTTTGGTCTATAATTTAATCATGAATCGTCTTACAAATGAACAACGCTTGCAAATTATTGAATTTTATTACCAAATGCGTGCTCTGTTAAGAAAGTTCATCGCGCGCTTCTTCCATTTTATGGTCAGTTTAATCGACCTACTGAGGCTTCTATTCGGGCTATTGTAAAAAAATTTCGCACCAAATTTACATTGTTGGACATTAAACCACCAACACGTTTACGTAGAGTGCGAACTGAAGAAAATATCGCAGCTGTATCGGCCAGTGTTGGTGATTACCGTGAATTATCGATTCGGCGCCGTTCGCAGCAATTGGGCCTCTGTTACTCCACTACGTGGAAAATTTTGCGGAAGGATTTGGGTGTGAAGCCTTATAAGATACAGCTGGTGCAAGAATTGAAGCCAAACGACCTACCACAACGCCAACTTTTGGTGAATGGGCTCTTGAAAAGTTAGATGAAGATCCACTTTTTTATCGAAGAATTGTGTTCAGCGACGAGGCTCATTTCTGGTTGAATGGATACGTGAACAAGCAAAACTGCCGTATTTGGAGTGAAGAGCAGCCAGAAGCATTGCAAGAGCTACCAATGCATCCACAAAAAACAACCGTTTGGTGCGGATTATGGGCTGGCGGCATCATTGGGCCGTATTTCTTCAAAGATGATGCGAATCACAACGTTACTGTGAATGGTGAGCGCTACCGTGCGATGATAACAAACTTTTTTCTGCCCAAAATGGAAGAGCTTGACTTGCATGACATGTGGTTTCAACAAGACGGTGCCACATGCCACACAGCACGCGAAACAATGGACCAATTGAGAGGCGAGTTCGGTGAACAGTTTATTTCACGCTTGGGACCAGTCAATTGGCCGCCCAGATCGTGCGATTTAACGCCTCTAGACTATTTTTTGTGGGGCTATGTTAAGGCTAATGTCTATAGCGACAAGCCCGCTTCGATTGACACACTGGAAGCCAACATTGCCAACATTATTCGTGAGATACCGGCCGAAATGTTGGAAAGAGAATGCCAAAATTGGACTAAGCGGATGGACCATTTGAGGCGCAGCCGCGGCCAACATTTGCATGAAATAATCTTCAAACATTAAATTACATCGACCCAACTATCGATCCAAATAAATATTTCATGCATTTTTCTGAATTTTATGTGTTTTTTTTTTACTTTCCGATAGTTCTTATAAAATCACCCATTATATATATATATATATATATATATATATACATATATATATATATATATATATATATATATATATTATATATATATATATATATATATATATATATATATATATATATATATATATATATATATATATATATATATATATATATATATATATATATATATATATATATATATATATATATATATATATATATATATATATATAATATATATATATATATATATATATTATATATATATATATATATATATATATATATATATATATATATATATATATATATATATATATATATATAATATATATATATATATATATATATATATATATATATATATATATATATATATATATATATATATATATATATATATATATATAATATATTATATATA